>MDKI01098200.1:0-61172 GCA_005239505.1 Nicotiana paniculata | reverse complement strand
GGTATCTGAAACATACCCAAAATTATGCTTTGCATTATAACAAATATCCCTCCGTGATCGAGGAATATAGTGATGCAAATTGGACCACCGGATCATCTGAACTTAAATCCACGAGTGGATATGTTTTCACAATTGAGGGTGGAGCAGTGTCTTGTAAATCATCCAAACAAACGTGCATCGCCCGTTATACAATGGAATCTGAATTCATAGCTTTAGATAAGGCCGGTGAAGAAGCTGAATGGCTCCAGAATTTCTTGGAAAATATTCCATTTTAGCCCAAACCGTTGGCACCTATTTGTATACATTGTGATAGTCAAGCGGCAATAGGGAGGGCAGAAAGCGTTATGTATAACGGAATATCTCGTCATATACGACGAAGACATAATACCGTTAGACAACTATTCTCTAGTGGTGTTATCACAATTGACTATTTAAAATCAAGATATAACGTGTCGGATCCACTTACAAAAGGCCTATCTAGAGAGACAGTTGAAAGATCATCAAAGGGAATGGGGTTAAGGCCTAGGACAAGTCATCATGGCGGTAACTCTACCTAGCAGACTGGAGATCCCAAGAGCTAAGTTCAAAGAGATCAAACAAAGTCATGAATGACGGTTCAACTTTGTCAAATAACTCAACCCATTTTCGTGATGAAGACAATATTCAGAAATCAAGGTAAAGCATTAAGGCTTTTTGATGAGTCAATAAAGCTTAAATCTTTTTAATGATTTGCTAAGTGTGGAAGGATATGACCAGATAGCATGTCTTTAGGATTACACGTTTTGAAATCACCTATGTGAGTGTGAAGTGTAAGCCGCTTCAAGGGGAATGAAAGTAAAGGCCCATTCTCTAAGTACTCATGAAACCAGGCGGTGTTCATGGCTGAAACAAACACAACCGTGAGAACCATAGATGGTTAAGGATTGATTGTGTGACTTATGTTGTCTAGGTATACAACAAAGCTCGACGGTTCAAAGATATAAAATCTACCAATTGACCGAGTATATCCGATATAAGTTCACTACGGAAAGTTCAAAGGAAAACCTACTTATCCAGATGCAATTAATTCTTGCATGTAATACACACACACGTCCATGTATTCCTTTATTTTATAGCCATTCCCCATTCATGTGGGGGATTTTTGGTCTTTAAGCTTAGTGTAGATTAATTTTAAGCTTGGTGTAGCTTAAAGAGAGTGAATAGAAAATGGTGGGAAAAGAAATGGAGGGAAGTGAAATTTTGAATTAGTGCACTTTATCCCTCATTGGAAGAAGGAAAGAAAATCTATGTGTATATACAAAAAAGCTCTTCTTCTAGCTCTTAAAGAGTTGAGAAGAAGGCATGCCTCGCGTCGTCGTCGTCGATCGCTCGCTCGGCTCGGCTTCGGCTTCGGCTTCGGCTTCGGCTTCGGATTCAGATTCAGATTCGGATTCAGATTTGGTCAAAGATCGATTGATTGATTAATTTTTTTTAGACAAAGGTCCGGTCTGTTTTTCTTTTCCGGATTATTTTAAATCCGTTTTTAATTTTTCCGCAATCTTCACACCTGTTCCAACATTTATGGTTGTTCTGAAAGGTTGCAAAACCTTTTCAGAAACAGTACGAAATTGGCTATAAGTATGCCTTGAATCCCAGAATCTTTATTTACTAAATTTTCTGATCTTCTTCTTCTGCACAAAAATATTCCAGTGTGTTTTACGACCATCAAGTGGTTCGTCGATCACGGGAGTTTTTGGTACCGATACGCTGGTGAGTTAAATCGTTCTATCTTGGGAGGATATATTCCAAAACCTCGGGTATTTGAGGGGAATAATTTCCTTAAGGACACACTGTGTATTCAGTGGGCTCGGTTTATTCTTGTATTATTTCTTTTCGGGAAGAGAAGCCGAGGACGCCTGGACCAGCGTGCACGCGCTCAGCACGCGCTAGTGGTTGCGCTAATCAAGTTTCTTACTGTCCTGGATAAATTCCACTAGCGCGGCCGCGCTAAGCCTGCGCTAGTGAGGTTTCTCACTGTTTCTGTATTTTCAGAAAATTTATTGTTTTATTTTACAGCAATACAGATTAATAACAGTACATACTACATTTCTGCACCTTGCGTGCAAATGTTGGATGCTGATGTTGTTGTGGATGCACTGACTGGAATGAGCATAGGATCGCTAGACTGCTAACAAGACGGCAAGAGCTGAATTTGAAGAGGTACATGCGTTTCGGTCATAGTTGTCTCTTGCTCTTTGTATCTTTGGAATTGTTAATTGTTCATGTATATTTCAAACAGATGATTTATTTTATTTAATAGCAGCTTTGTAAATTCTAAATCTTAGAAGCTCATGATTTGTACTACCAGTCCTTGAAATGTTGTATAAAAGCTCAGTCATTACATTATTATTGTCTCATCAAATTTCATTGGAATTGATTTATTGTTAATTGACTTACCTAGCGGGTTGAATTAAGTGTCATCACGACTAGTTGGATTGAGAATCGTGTTAGAGACGTTTTGCAGTAGTGTTGCATTGAGATAGAGCTAGAGGGAAGAGTATGAAAAATTGGCTATCATAAACTAGTTGAGGGGCCAAGGCCAAATCCAAATGGGAGATTGATGGACATTGTCGTCTTACTCTTATCTAAGGGAGTAAGGGGCCATTTCCTCTTCAGGTGGCTTGCGTGTGAAGTTCTGAATACGCATAAAAGTCATGCAGCAAACATATTAAAATAGAATACGTAACCCCAATTTAAAGGATATGGTTTTGTTTTGTATACCCATGTCCCGTTGGTAACGAGACTGAAGGGCCACGCCTCATAATAGGGGACGATACCAATGTCATCTATTCACGAGGCGGATCTAACTTTTGGTATTTGGATATATATGTGTGAGAGATGCATTTATTCCAAATCATCCTCCTCTAAATCCTGGATTGATCTGTCTTCTTTACAATATTAATATCACTCAAGAGTCTGTTCGGCCATTCTTCAAAAATAAATGGATATGTACATGTTTAATATTATTCAAAAAGGAAAAAGATTTTAATTATTTATTGTCTGGGACTGTAATTAATTTTTCAATTTCATTTAATAAGATGCTTCATCTTTTTAATTTGTTTTACACTTGGGTGAAATTTGCAGAAAGAAAGAGCACAGCGAGACAATGGAAACGAAGCCATTATGGACAAGGAAAATGGGACAATGCAATGGTTGATTTTCTTTCAAAATCAATGAGGGGTTGTTTTGTAAATAAAAATTAATAATGAGGATATTGTTTCAATGGTTGACTTCACTTCTTTCTTCTTTTTCTCTTTGGCCAGGCACTTTAAATTAAGAGCGCGTTTGGACATAATTTTTTTTTCTTTTTTTTCAAAAAATATTTTTAATTTCGAAATCAGCATTTATTTATAAAATTTTTAATTTTCACTTGAAGATGCATTTTGAAAAACTCCAAAAAACTGTTTTTTAAAATTTTCACTCAAGTCACTCATAAAACTTCAAAAACAACCCAAACTGAAATTTATGTCCAAACACAATTCTAAATTTCAAATACAATTTTCACTTAAAAAAATGTTTCACCATTTTTTTAAAATTTACAATTCTTATGTCCAAACGCCTACTAAATCTCGGGAAAAAGATTTTGAGAGATATAATATGGTCCGATATGTATAGCTTTATTCGGTTCGCCCAATTTGTTTGCAACTTCCCTCTATGTAAACATCAAAAGAAATCTCTATTTAGAAATGTTGAAATGCACTATTTAATAGCACGTCACGTAACTCCACATGTATGACTCCCTTGTTTGTTGAAGAATTGTATACCCTCCCCAGTCCCTTGTCTTCCGATTTTTCTATTATACTTTGAACTTGGAAGTGTAGAAGTTCATCAAATACTACCGGGAGTCGGTGGGTTTTGGCAGCATATATGCATTATATCCGGAGGTGGAGTTAGGATTTCAAGTTTATGTGTTCTAGATTCTAATTGTTTTAAGTTACTGGGTTATAAATTAATAATTTATACAAATTCAATAGATTTTTTAAGACAAATACAAGATTCGAACCAAAATTACTGGGTTCGGTCGAACCCGCTCTCTATATTATTGGTGGAAAAAGACATGACACGTGGACCACCAGCAGGGTGACAAGTAGCACTTTCAACTAAGCGAATTAAAGAATTTAAGAAGGCACAAGACAAACACCCTCAGTATTTCATCAAAAAAGATAACGGCCCTGACAGCTGGAAATGAGGAAATGGGCACGAGATGAATGAAGACCATAAGAGGGGAAGGTTCATAAATCTGTAGTAAATAAGGAAGGAAAATCGGCATTGATCTTGAGTATGGGAAATCGTCAGTCATTAATTTAATCGTTACAATTATATATGGTAACATGCAATTAATGCCAATAACAAGCTAGAATTAGGTTGTGAAACTGTCATGATTATGTATCCTTAGGTAAAGATCCTAACTTCATTTGTAAAGGCATCTAAATTTTTTATTAAAATATGCAATCCGTCTTTTATTTTATTCAAAGTGTTCAAACCACAATTCAGGGAGAGATTATTTGTCTATTTTAATCTTTGTTTTCTTATCTAGTATTTCTATTATTATTCTTCTTTAAATTACTAATAAAGTGAAGTATTTTGGTTATCACTAACCCGATTTCTTCTTGATATTAGCTTTTGACCGAGAAATCTATTTTTGTGTTAAGCAAATTGGTTCCATTGCCAGAACTCTGATAATCTGCTCACTTTTCAAATCTAATTTTTAGCAACAAACATCTCTACTGATAACAAGAACAACTAGCTGAATCAACAAGGTGGAACTCCACTGCATTACACATTCATAGCTACTCCACAACACTCACAAGAAAGTTCACCCGAAAGGTCTGCTACACGTACTAATGGACAACATGGAGGTGACCAAACCGTCGAGAAGGATGCTTTGAAGCAGTTGATTGCACAACACGTGAATGAAGCACTGCAGGCTTTTGCTAGTGGACTACCGAATGCAGAACAAACTCTGTCACCAGTTAATACTACCTTGGAAAATCCGCGTTCAAGACTCGATAATTCTGGAAGTGGAGAATGTCAAATGTCCTATGATGGAGGATCAGGTACACCGAATCATTTCAATTTACAAATTTTATTACTAACTTTGCAGCAACAATTGAAGGAGAAAAATGTGCGTATTAAAAATAAATACCTAGCATGCCCCATGTGATCAAAGGAGTTGACAACAATCCTGAAAGCCAAGTGCAGCACCTTTGCCAATTCCCAATAAGTTTAAAATGTCTGATATCCCTAAATATGACGGGACGTCCGAACCCATGGGATTACATTAATGCATTCACCACAGGCATGAAAGGCAAAGATTTAACCATGTAGGAGATTGAATCAATCATGATTAAGAAATTCAGCAAAACTCTTACGAAAGGTGCGTTAACATGGTACTCACTCTTATCTAAAAACTCCGTTGATTCTTTTACTAAGCTTGAAGATTCATTTATAAAGGCACATTAGGAAGCTCAAAAATTTGAAAAAAGAATGGATGATATCTTCAAAGTGAAATAGGGGAGTACATAACTGCTCAGAGAATTTGTAGATTGGTTCCAATGTGAGAAATTGATGCTGCCATGAGAACCCGATAATTGGGCGACTATGGCATTTGCAAGCAACTTGATCGAGAAAAGTTTAGAATCCACGAGGAGGTTGAAAGAATGTCCGCGGGAGTTTCCAGCAACAACTTAGAACAATGTGTACAACTGATATAGCACGAAGCTGCGGATAAAAGAAATACAGTTACACAGCCAATGGCAGATGAAAGGCTAGGGTCAAGACGCTCAGAATCAGAGAGAAGATCTGGTAAGAATAAGTACGAGCCTTACATGGGACCCGCAGGGCGATATTCCCGGCCTAAACAAGAGATTGCACGTTTTGATTCAATATCATGGAAAAAATAGGCGAGTTCTTCTTCCCGATTCAAAAAGGAGCTAGACGCCCGAAGCAATAATGTCAGCACTCAAGCAAGAATAGGAGATTATAGTTTTAACTTCAGCACTTCTTAATTGGTGGTTGTGGTAAAAGTAATGGCGGACAAGGTACGATGGCCAAAAGATATGAGATCGCTCCAAGCAAAAGAAAACCAAATTTCTGGTGCGCGTTTCACAATGATCATGGCCATAGAACAACAGACTGCAGGCTTTTATAAGGGGAAGTTGAATATCTACTGAAGCAAGGTTATCTTAGTGATCTGTTCAGTGAGAAAGGAAAACAATCATACATGAAAAACATGCAAGAACCCCCAAATACTCCATCACCAAAGAGAACAGTAAACGTCAACCGGAGGAGATGAAGCTAATGGGGTAATGTACACGGCTGTAAAAAAGACATCAAAAGTTACCGTCACTCATAGAAAATGAGTTCACCAAGTCTTGGAAGGTGACAATATAGTGTTTTATTACAAAGACGCGGATGGCTTGATGATTCCTCACAATGATGCACTGGTAATATCTTTATTTGTACGTGATACTAATGTTAAACGAGTTTTGTTTGACCCAGGTAGTTTAGTGAATATTATTTTACTGAGAGTGGTAAATGAGATGAAAGCTAATAATAACATCATACCAAAAGTACGGTCATTATATAGGTTTGATAATTCAAGTGTCGTTACAAAAGGCGAAGTTATGCTGGCTACATTTGCTGAAGGAGTCATCAAAGACACAAAGCTCTAGGTAATAGACGCGGACATGGCCTATAATATAATCTTGGGGAGGTCATGGATTCATGATATGTATGTTGTCCCGTACACGTCACATCAAGTTATCAATTACCATCACAATGGGGGGCCCAAAAAATTCAGGGAGATCAACAAGCTTCGTGAAGTATTACATCAGTGGTGATTGCAAATACAACAACCAACGATGCAGACGCGAAATAGAAATTAAAGAATTTAGTTGGGGACTCTTCTATCCATACCTCAACTGAATACCCACAAGGTCAAACTGATGTGTATTCAAGACCGCATGTGATTCAAGAACCAGAGGAAAATAAGAACATCAAAACAACCACAGAGGAGCTCGTGGTCGTAATATTATTTGTTCAATGGCCAGATAGAAAATTTTACATCAGAGAAAACTTGACCCAAGAAATGAAAGGTAAGTTAATCGAATTTTTACGTGCTAACGCATATTGCTTTGCTTGGTCGCATTCAGATATGATAGGTATATCAATGGAGGTGATGAATCATAAGCTAAATGAAGATCCGTTACACCTACCTGTCTAGTAGAAGAAAAGGAAGCAAAGGGCATTTAAAAAATCAAGTGATCCAAGATGAGGTACAAAAACTTCTGAAAATGGGTTCTATATGAGAGGTAAAGTACCCTGATTGGTTAGCTAATACTATTGTGGTTCAAAAAAAGAAGGGAAAATGGCGAGTCTGTGTAGATTATAGCGATTTAAATAAGGTTTGTCCTAAAGATTCATTTCCTTTGCCACATATAGACCAATTAATTCATTCTACCGCAGGTCATAAACTTTTAAGTTTTTTAGATGCTTTTCCAGTTATAATCAGCTAAAATGGACCCTTTAAACGAGGAAAAAACCTCATTCATCATAGACAAGGGGACTCATTGTTATACAGTCATGCCAATTGGCTTAAAAAATGCTGGAGCAACATATCAAAGGTTGGTGACCAAAATGTTTCAAGAACACTTGGGAAAAACTATGGAGGTCTACATAGATGATATGTTGGTCAAGAAAACACATGCAGGGGATCATTTTCAACATTTGACTGAGACCTTTCAAATTCTCCACAAGTACAATATGAAGTTAAACCCGAAAAAGTGCGCTTTTGGCATGGCTTCAGGTAAATATTTGGGTTTTCTTTTTTCTAACACGGGTATTGAAGTAAATCCTGCACAGATCAAAGCTATTGAAGAAATATCTGATGTACTCAAAAGTAAGAAAGAAGTACAGAGATTAACAAGTAGGGTAGCGACTCTAGGAAGGTTTATATCCAAGTCATCGGAGAAGTGCTTTAAGTTCTTTTCGGTATTGAAAAAGCAAAATCAGTTTGAATGGACTGGAAAATGTCAACAAGCTCTGAAGGACTTAAAGACTTATCTTTCAAATCCTCCCCTGTTAGCAAAACCAAATACGGGGAGAGATTACTCATCTACCTTGTTGTATCAGAAGTAGTGGTGAGCCCGGTACTGGTATGTGAAGATAAAGGTAAACAATATCCAATCTATTATGTTAGTAAGTTTTTTCTAGATGCTGAGACATGGTATCCTCACATAGAAAAACATGGTTTAGCTTTAGTTATGGCATCAATAAAGTTATGACCTTATTGTTAGTGTCATCCTTTCTGTTGTAACTGCTTTTCCACTAAGGAATATATTTTTTAAACAAGAATTATCAGGAAGGTCAGCTAAATGGGTTATAAATTAGTGAATATGATATTATATATCAGCCATAACCGCTATAAAGTCGTAGGTGTTAGCAGATTTTAGTTCAAGCCTTGTTCCTGAAGAAAAACAAGAGCTACGAATATTTACCAGAGCTAATCCGGGGACTTGGACCTTATTTACTGACGGTTCCTCAAATGTTAAAGGATCATGTTTGGGGATTATTTTAATTTCACTCTCAGGTGAAATTCTAAGACATGAAATAAAATGTTACCCAATTACTAACAATGAGGTCGAGTATGAAGCTGTGATTGCAGGTTTGGACCTCGCATGAGAGCTTGGTATGGAACAAATCGTGATTAAAAGTGACTCGCAGCTAGTAGTCAATTAAATTTAGGGGGACTTACGTGGAAAGAGAAACACATATGCAACAGTACCTCGAAAAGGTATGAGAATTGCTTAGCAGTTCCAGACATGGAAATCTATACAAATACCCAGGGAGGAAAATGCAGAAGCAGACGCGTTGGCAAATCTCGCATCTGTCGCTGATGCGACAAATGCAGAAAATGTTGTTGTGGTACAACTATTTCATTCAGCCCTCGACCAAACCGAGAATGAGGTAAATTTGAATAATCTAACTAGGGATTGGAGAAACGAATTTGTGAACTTTTTGCAATATGGAATTTTAACTGAGGATAAAGAAATCCTGGCTGCTACGGTTGAAAGCTGCTCAGTATTGCCTATTACATGGGAATACATACCGCAAAATGTTCGTTGGGCCTATAGCACATGATGCCTTGGACCTTCACAAACAGAATACGTAATGATAGAAGTACATGAGGGGCATTGCAGAAATCATGCCGGGGGAAGATCGTTGGTAAAGACATTAATAAGAGCTGGATACTATTGACTAAAAATAGAAGAGGAAGCCGAAAACTTTGTAGCAAGGTGTGATAAATGCCAATGATACGCAAATAATATACATCGATCAACGGAATTGTTACATTCAGTTATATCGCCAAGGCCATTGGGGATGGATACATAGGACCACTGCTGTAACGACCCAACCTCTCGTTTTGAGCTCTAGCGTGTCGTTTGGCAGTTGGAGACCATGAGCAGCTTCACTTCAGGGGTTATTATCACGCCCCAAAATCGAGGGACGCGACCGACACTCAACCGGGTGACCCCAGTCAAGCGAACCTGATTTGCCTTTCATATCCCACGCGTTACCCCATGATTTCAATATACATCATTCAGGTAAAATAGCCATTTGTAACTTAAGCATAAGTTTCCAACTTGAATTCACTTCTACCTTTTATCATTTCTAACACATGATACCAAATACTTACAAAATACATACAACATTAACAACGTGGACCACGATTCCAAACCGTACGCTTACTACCAAAAATACATATATACTTTTTCCCATATTGTGTCTACGGAGCCTCTACAAGTACAAAAGATTTATATATTACTTGCCGGAAACAAGGCCCCGGTTATACCTTACACTAGACCATAAACTCAAATTAAGGTGACATGAGCCACACGCGGCCCCGGGAGGAAGTGGGGCTCACCAGAACAGCTGACAGAAAGGAGAGGAGGCACTACTGACGGTGGACTAAACTACCTGCTGTAGAACCACCTACATTTATATAAGAAAATGTAGCGCCCCCGGCAAAAGGGACGTTAGTACTGTGGAATAGTACTAGCATGTATGAACAAACTTCATCCCAAGTAAAATCAAACAATACACAATTAAGAAACAGTAATAGAACCAATCAATCAATGCATGTGGAAAAGAACAACCAAATCATCAAGTTTCACAATCTCTCCTTTTCCCATTTTCAACATTTTCATACTCAAGAGTTTCCCCGATTTTTCATTTTCGATGGTGATAACAATCACATCCCGTCCTTATTACCTCGGCCACCCTTATTACCACGGCCACCCTTGTTACCTCGGCCATCCTTATTACCTCGTCCACCCTTATTGCCTCACACCTTATCAAGCTTATTGCTTTGTGTTGCGGCGTGCAACCAGATCCCACCTGACAGCCATATTTCATAACAGCAACCATAAATAATTACATCACAAGAATCATCACTTCAAGGAATACAAGTTCCTATCAACAATTTATGTATTTGGGCCCAAGGCACCATAACTCTTATCAAGTAGTAATTTCATGAACACGATGTTGCCACAATCGCCCAATTCAGTTACATAGTTTCACAATACTCTTTTTCATTACTTTCCACGCATGGCTTTCAACTATTTTATACATTCCCACATTTGAGAACATTATCAATCTTTCATTTATTACACATCAAACATCTTTCACAACTTCATACATCACAGTAGCATGACAATCAACCAGGAAAATCAGAGAATAGAATCTCACGCCTCAACACGTTTGAATAATCAATTCATGTATTTCCAAACAAGGCACACATACCAAATACTCGGACCCAACAAGAGGATTCTACGAAGGTTAAAGTTAGCCATACATACCTCGAATCAGGATTTTTCCTCAATTTCTATCTCAAATCACCGGGCCTCCTAGCACCTTCAACCTAATTCATAATGCGGCACATTTAAACTTAGAATTAGGAATCATGAACATGTCTCGAACTCATTTGGTATTTCTATCAAACACTAGGTGTTCTTTTTGGATTAGATAACCCTTCTTTGGTGAAAGATTACCCCAACCTATTTTCCTTAACTAGATTACGACAGGTTGGGTGCATGCATGAAAGGTTCTCAACCTCGTCTTCATGAACTATCCTACCCATGTTTCATTTTAACAAGATCTGGAAATTTAGGGTTAATGGGGTGGAAGCTTACCTCTGTGAGTGAAAAAATTTGTATTCTACTTGATTAGTTCCAAGCTTGAGTGATGAAGGAAGACCAATTTGATGAAGTTGGGACTTTCTCTCTCTAGAACCCACTCTTTCCTCTCTCTAATATCCCAGAAAAATGGTTAAAAATGAAGGGGAGGGGTGTTTTTAATGGATTGGGGTCGGGTTTTAAAATTAGAAAAATAAAAGCCCGACACAAGAATGCGGCTAGGAATGCGATCGCATTCCTGACATGCGGTCCGCATAATCGACCGCATAATGGCCCTCAAGAAGGGCCAAAATTTGAAACACATTGCCCAGGGATGCGACCATTGTGCGGTCCGCATACACGTTATGCGATCGCATACTGGACATCATAGTTAACTTCAAATGGGTCATTACTCTGCCTAGGTATGCGACCATTATGCGGTCCGCATACACGATGTGCGATCACATAGTGCGTCGCATAACACCTACTTTCTAGAAAAATTATATTCTTTAAGTCTCGGGGTACTTTTTACTCAGTTCAGGTCTGTTTCAAAGATTCCCACAATAAAAACAACTCGGGGACTCATTCGGGAATTATTTTAAAGCGAGAAAATGTTATGGGTCTTTACAGTTATGACTTGCACGCGTGGTTGAAATTAAATTTCAAAAAGTTCGGAGTTGAATTAGAAAGAAAATTCTCATTTCGGAAGCTTTAAGTTGGAAGAATTTGGCTAAAGTGTGATTTTTCAGTAAACGATCTCGAAATCAGGATTTGAAGGTTCCAACAGGTTCGTATAATGATTTTGGACTTGGTTGTATGTCCAGATCGATTTTTGGATGACTCGGGAACGTTTTGACGCCTATTGTGGAGCTTCGTATTTTGGAAGAATTTCATAAATTTGGATTGAAGTGCATTTTAATGTTTCTGATGTCTGTTTGGGATTTCGAGTCTTGGAATAGCTCTGTATAGCGATTTTGGTATTGGGAACGCGTCCGAAAGCAGATTCGGAGGTCCATAGGTCATTTGGAGAGAGTTAGAAATTTGAAAGTTTTTGAGAAGTTTGACCGGAAGTGGACTTTTTGATATCGGGGTCGGATTCCATTTCGGGAAGGTTGAGTAGTTCCGTAATGTCGAATGTGACTAGTGTGAAAAATTTGAGGTCAATCAGACGTGATTTGATAGGTTTCAACATTGAATGTAGAAGTTTGAAGTTCCAAAGTTCATTAAGCTTGAACTGGAGTGCGCTTCGTGAATTTGACGTTGTTTGATGTGATTTAAGGCCTCGAGCAAGTTCGTGTTATGTTTTTAGACTTGTGTGGGTGTTTGGTTGGGGTCCCGGGGACCTCAGGTGTGATCCATGTGTGTTTCGAATTATTTTGGGCTACTTTGGATGTCGATTTACTGATGTATGGTGTTTTTCTTCGCGTTCGCGAAGAAGGATTTGGCATCTGGGATTTTGTTCTTCGCAGTCGCGAAGATACTCTCGCATTCGTGAAGAAGAAAATCTTTGTTGCACAGCTCTGATTTCGGAGGCGCATATCTCGCAATCTATAAGAAATTTGGAGATGATATAAAAACGAAACTGGTATCCATTTGTATCTAGTTTTCAGAAAGGTAAACCATTTATAATTTGGATTTATATAGAAAAGTTATGGCTGGTTGACTACAGCCTTTCCGGGAAGATTAAGAAGAAATTTGTGTTGCACAAGACTCACTTTGGCAGCTTATATCTCAAAATCTTTAAGGAATTAGGAGATCACCAAAACATGAAAGTTATAGATCTTGGATCTAGTTTTCAGAAATGTAAATGATTTTTCATTTGGAGTTTTTTACAAAAGGTTATGACTATTATACTAGAGTATGTCTGAGAAGAGTTTGGAAATGGATTTTGAGAGTTTTGTTCATCGCGAACATGATGGGAGGCCCGCGATCGTGAAGAAGGGTCGCATGGGCAGTGTATATGTTTGCAAAAATGGGTTTGGCTTATTTCATTTCATTTCCTCCATGGGAGCCGACTTAGGAGCGATTTTGGAGTTCTATCTTCATCATCTATGTCAAGGTAAGTGATTCCCACATGTTGCAAGTTAAATACTTGGATTATATGTAGATTTTAACATGGAAATTCATGGAAAATTAGTGGAAATTTGGGGTTTTGGTAGAAAACCTTGAAATTGGTATTTTTGAATTTTGACCACGAATTTGGGCATGGAATTGAGAATAAATTATATATTTGAGTTCGTGATGTTATGGGTAATGTTTATCTTCGAAAATTTTTGGAATCCGGGCATGATAGAATCCTAGGAAGCTCAAATCTATTCAAGGACAAGGATGAAGCTTTAGAATCTCAAAGAGGGCCTTTAACAAGATCTCAAGCTAAAAAGTTGCAAAACAAGGTCAATTGACTTCAGGAGAGATCAAAGAAGTTGTTATTTGGGAGGAAGAGCTTAATGATAAAGGATATGAGTTATCTAGTTGTTATAATTATTTTATGGCCCAAATTCATGTCCAAGAAGAGGTGGATTATATCTCAAGAAACATCCTCTGAAGAAGGTCCAAATCAGGCCACTGTTGGACCAATTTGGCACCTAAAATGTGTCCAAACTTGCAGTGCATGAAGTTCTACACAAAGCCACGTTTTTATAGCATAAAAAGGACTTACTTGATGTCCAAGAGGGTACAATAGTCGTGCTATAGGTTGAGTGCAAGTTGGTGCCAAGTTACTTGCAAATTTCCTTCAAGATTTCTAAGATTTTCAAGATTCTATCCAAGATTGGTTTGGGACTTATTTCCATATATTATGGGAATACATTTATTGCTTTCCTAGTTATTTAAGGTTGTATTTTCCTTTTACTAAGATTTTTGGAATTACTTTCCAAGAATGACTTGGTTTTTACTTTCTAGTATTTTCCTTTTCCTAAGGCAGTTGGAGTTGTTGTCCAAAGTAGTTTAGGACTTTATTTCCTTATTTTTTAGGCAAAATTTCGTGACCCCTCTCTATATAAAGGGTGTCTTATTTGTTCTTAGACATAGATTATTATATACCATTATCAATAAAAAATGTGAGATTTTTCTTGCACTCTTGTGTGTGGCTACTCTTGGATTTGTTCTTTAACCTTCAAGACTCAACTTAAGGTGGTAAGATTAAACTCTTTCGAAATCTTAGATCACTTCTAGGTATTCAAGAAAGGTGATATGTTTAGGCTTATTGTTGTTCTTGTTATTCTAAACACTCGGGTATCACAATCTATCTCTTGTTTTTTAAATCTCTACCAAAGGTGATTAGTTCTTCGTTAGCTAATTGTTGTAGCTAGGATTAAACTTCAAATAGACTACTTGAATTCAAGAAACTCTTTATTGAATTCAATCTATCTTTAATTTTCTGTCTTTTTCTGTTTCTTTATTTTCTTTTAGTTTCCGCACGTTTCTTGATTTTCTTTAGTAATTCTTGGACCTCTATCGTGTTGTTATCAAGTGGTATCAGTGCATAGGCTAATCAAGATTCCAATCTTGATAATCTTGGGAAGTTATTGAGGAAAGAAAAAAAAAACGAAAAAAATAATAAGAAAAAAAAATTAGGCAAAAAAAGAAAAGAAGTGAATAGTTGTTTGGTTGGGATCCTTGTTCTTGAAGATTAAGGAAACTTCTTTCCTTGTTCTTGTGGATTTTGGGTTTCCTAAAATTCTCTCCTTTTTTTTCTACTAACCAATTCCCGTTCTTCCTAGGTTTGGTCATTCACTTTTCTTTCTTTTTCTAACTCCATATTCTTATCACTATGGGTTATGACTAGTAAGGTTTATTAATAAATCTAAAGATTAACAACCAAGAGTTGCTTTGAGTGGAAAAAGGCAAGAGAGTTGAGAGTATTAGAAGGAAAAAGCAAAATTTGAGAGATACATAATTCTTCTAATCTTTGTTCAAGATGTTTCAAACAAGTACTTATGGTGAAAGGAGGCGAGCTATGACTCAACAACTTGAAAAGAAAAACTTACAGTATACCGAATGGAAGGAAGACAATGGTAAAATTATTTTTCAGACAAGAGCTAAAGTAATGTCTGTGATTTGAGCCCTTAGAATTGACAAAGAATATGGCTATAACTCAATTAGCACTTATATGGTTGAAAAATTGAACTTGCCTTATGTTGAGCATATTGAACCCTACGTGTTGAGAGGAGTAAAGGTAGATAAAAGAGTGTTATTACTATTCTCTATTGGAAGGTATGATGATGCGATCTGGTGTGATGTGATTCCCATGAATAATTATCATATCTTGTTAAAAAAGTCATGGTATATCTACAAAAGAGCTTCATACAACATGGAAAAAAATAGATACTATTTTGAGGTTAATGGGAAGAAACTCATTCTTGGACCTTTGACTCCATCTCAAATTTGTGAAGATGAAAAGACTGTTAAAAAGAATATGAAAAAATATGAGATAAAAGAATGAGAGGAGTAAGGGAGTACATGTTGACATCCCAAGAGAGGAAAAATGAGAGATTGTGTTGAGTGAAGAGAGTGGGATGTCAAGGGGGAAAATAGTAAGCTTGAGAGGAAAGAAAATAGAGAAGGCCATGAGATAGAAAAAAGTTGTGAGGTAGAGAACAAGAGGAATTGAGTGAAGAAAAAGAAAAAAATGTTAGTGAGAGAAAAGAAGCTAAGGGTGAGGAAAAAGTTAATCTTGTGATAAAAGCTAAAGAGAGTGTAAGAAAAAACGTTTCTTTACTTCCTAACCCATTAAATCTTTCTTCTTTTAGTTCTTGTGATTTTGTGCAGCCATATGTGGAAAGACCTTTTGAAAGGTGAGGTGAGGCACAAGAAATGGTAGCAAAGGATCCAATCGGATTTCCACATGGATTATGCGGAATCAATTTTTGTTGGATGGTGGAAGATAAAAGCTTGATTAATTTCTTTGTTGTTGAACCTTTTGACCATTTTGATCCTTATTTACAGGTTTACAACATGGAGTTTCCTAAAGGCATTGCCAAGTTAGAGCCATTTCATAAAAGAATAAAAGGTGATGTTGTTCCATTAATAAACAAGTCCAAGTATGGTATGTATAATTGGTTTATTCACATTCTTGACCTTTCTAGAACACCTAAGATATTTTGGAGGTAATGAACTATACTCTTATTTCTTATGTTGGTGATTTTATAATTTTTGTGGATGGTGATATTTTGATGCATGTCAAGTCATTAATTGTAATATCTAAGTTCAAGTGCAAGAGTAATTTGCTTACTTTTTAAATTGAGTATGACATAGATGATTATGCATTCCAACTTGGTGGAAAGAGACATGAAATTTATGAGAAGAGGCTTGCTAATGAGTTAAATGTTCTTTCTTCTCTTATTCAAGTGCCTAATGAGTTTTCATGTGATAAATTGCTAGAATGTGAATTTTGTTGTTTGATGGGAAGTCATTCCTCTAGTCATGTTGATTGTGAGCCTGTAAAAGTGCTTGCTTAAAGTAAAGAGGATATGCATGATTATTATGATATTAGCGATCAAATACACTTTCATGAATCTATCTATGACTCTTTCTGTGACAGTTTGAGCAATTATGTAGAATCAATTGATGTTGCGAATATTATTGGGGAAAGTTATAATCATGAGCTTGAATTTATTGAAAATTTTCTTTTGGAATTTATGGGTTTTTCTAACCTTCTTGTGAATTTATGTGCTTCTTTGAATAGCTTACATGTAGAAGAAACCATGAGATTTGTAATTGATACTTGTCTATATCACAAAAGTGTCTTATTTGATACATGTTATAGAGGTACTTATTTTAAATGGATGTGTGATAAATCTTTTGTAATTTCATTGTCATGCATATTTTTGGACTACCTTAAAAGAGGTTTTTATGGGACAAATCTAAGTAGGCATATATTTTATTGGGATGATGATGTCCATATGCTTTATAAAGGAGTATTTACACCTATTAGGATTAATTGGGTTAAGTGGACACATGGTCACTATCTTGTTTTATTCTTATCATTTTTCAGATTAGTGGATGCCATTTACTAGTGCTTGTTTTCGTTTTCTTGCAAGGTCGAAATTCAAGGATGAATTTTCTTCAAGAAGAGAGGAATTATAGCATCCTAGGAAGATAAAATATATTCAAGGACAAAGATGAAGCTTTGGAATCTCAAAGAAGGCCTTTAACAAGATCTCAAGCTAAAAAGTTGCAAAACAAGGTCAATTGACTTCAGGAGCGATCAAAGAAGTTGTTAGTTGGGAGGAAAAGCTTAATGATAAAGAATATGAGTTATATAGGTGTTATAATTAATTTATGGCCCAAATTCATGTCCAAGAAGAGGTGGATTAGATACCAAGAAACATCCTTTGAAGAAGGTCCAAATCAGGCCACTGTTGGACCAATTTGGTACCTAAAATGTGTCCAAACTTGCAGTGCATGAAGTCCTATATAAAGACACGTTTTTATAGTATAAAAAAGACTTACTTGATGTCCAAGAAGGGTACAAGAGTCGTGCTATATGTTGAGTGCAAGTTGGTGCCAAGTTGCTTGCAAATTTCCTTCAAGATTTCTAAGATTTTCAAGATTCTATCCAAGATTTGTTTGGGACTTATTTCCATATATTATGGGACTACATTTATTGCTTTCATAGTTAGTTAAGGTTGTATTTTCCTTTTACGAGGATTTTTGAAATTACTTTTCAAGAATGACTTGGTTTTTACTTTCTAGTATTTTCCTTTTCCTAAGGTAGTTGGACTTGTTGTCCAAAGTAGTTTAGGACTTTATTTCCTTATTTTTTAGGCACAATTTCGTGACCCATTTCTATATAAAGGGTGTCTTCTTTGTTCTTAGACATAGATTATTATAGAGTATTATCAATAAAAATGGTGAGATTTTTCTTGCACTCTTGTGTGTGGCTACTCTTGGATTTATTCTTCAACCTTCAAGACTCAACTTAAGGTGGTAAGATTAAACACTTTCTAAATCTTAGATCACTTCTAGGTATTCAAGAAAGGTGATATGTTTAGGCTTATTGTTTTTCTTATTATTCTAAATGGTCGGGTTTCACAATCTATCTCTTGTTTTTTAAATCTCTACCAAAAGTGATTAGTTCTTCGTTAGCTAATTGTTGTTGTTAGGATTCTTCAAGAATAGACTTCTTGAATTCAAGAAACTCATTCTTGAATTCAATCTATCTTTAATTTACCTTCTTTTTCTGTTTCTTTATTTTTTTTTAGTTTCCGCACGTTTCTTGATTTTCTTTAGTAATTTTTGGACCTCTATCGTGTTGTTATCAGGGCACGGGACCCCGAGGGTCGATTTTATCGACTTTTCGAACGGAGTTGGAAATTGTTGAAAATTGGTTTATAATAAGTATTAGAGTATATATTTATGTCTATGCACATTTATTGACTAGTTTTGGAGTGTTGGGCATTGGTTTGAGTAGTTGGAAAGGTTTGGGAGTCAGCTATGGAACTTCGGAGCGAGGTAAGTTTCCTTTCTAACCTTGTAAGAGGGAATTAATCCCATAGATGAAATAATTCAATTTGTGCTTCTATTTGTAGGGGCTACGTATGCACGAGATGACGAGAGTCCGTGCGTAGCTACTATTATGCTTAAGTCCGGGTAGTCTAAGGCCCAAATCATGCTATACTTAAGATATTTTCAACCTTATTGTTAATTTAAATTGCTTAAATCATAATAAACTTGGTAAAGGATTTTTTAAAAGGTTAAACTTCATTTTTTTGACCGTTAAATGAGAATTGTCATTTCCTTGGATAATTACTCCTTAATGAATTCATGATTTGGATGTTTGAATGTGTTTTTCTTTTGGGGAGCGGGCCGAACGCCTCGACAGGTTAAATAGATGCATCTATGGTTCGTGTCGTTCGACCCTCGCCAGTGCACAATTTATATTTATATGTTGGATAGGGCAGTACGACCTCAGCATGACTTGCGCATGATAATTCTTTGGAACTAATAACAATTGACATTTCTTTATTGGCTTGAGATATAAATTGGTAAATGATGAAAATGAATTTGGAATTTTTCATTAGTACAAAAAGAATTGTCGATTATTTCCGGTTATTAAATTTTCAACTATGTTATCTAATCCATGCTTAACATAATATTGACATTTTATTTTTAGCCCATAGTAAGTATCAAAGTCGATCCCTCGTCACTACTTCTTCGAGGTTAGGCGGGATACTTACTGGGTACACGTTGATTTACATACTCATACTACACTTGCTGTACATTTTGTTGTGCATGCACATATATACTTAGTGGCCTTGTGGGCGTTGAGGCATGGTTAACGCGGGTACTTAGGTGAGCTGCATTCTTCATTACGACTCGTAGCCAGCAGATTCTCCTTTCTTTCCTGTCCAAATTGTACTCCGTACAGATGCTCTATTTTATTTTATTTCCTAGTTGATGCTCATGCACTTGTGATATCGGGTTTTGGGGTGATTATGAGTTGTTAAATATTGAAATTGTTAAAAATATTATTATTTACTCTTAAATTTCCATATTTTACTTTCTATTTGAAGGAAAATTATGATTTTGAAAATATTAAGATGAGACCTAAATTAAGTATGTAGTGTTGGCTTGCCTGGCAGCGGTGTCCGACTCCATCACGATCTTTAATAAAAATTTAGATCGTGACAACATGGTATCAGAGTACTAGGTTCACTTAGGTCTCACGAGTCATGAGCGAGTGTAGTAGAGTCTTGCGGATCGGTGCAGAGACATCTGTACTTATCTTCGAGAGGCTACATGGCTGTTAGGAGTACTTGCCTTCTCGATTCCTCATCGTGCGAGATGATTCCTTGAGGCTTATGCCTTCATTTTATTCCTATTCAGTCTCATGCGACGTGAAACGCTTGTTATAAATTGGGAATCGAGCGATTGTAATGGTACTACTGGTGGGGTGTAAGATGTTTCTCCCTGCATATGTGATTGGACTATTGTCGTCGCCTTGCGGAAGGTTGTTCTGTTGTTTCAGCTCAATATTAGTATTAGCTAAGGTTTTGAGATTGGAATCAATTGTTATGACGATTCATGTGTTGCTATCGCACAGTGTTTGATGTGATGGTAGGATGCTTGTCTATGTGTCGGGACAGTGAATGACTTGAAGGAAGGTTTTACTCCGTGCATGATTCAGAGATTTAGAGTTTTATTTCCAGCGGAGGAAAGGAGACCGGCCTATGAGTTTTCAAGTTAGGTGGATGGATTTGTGAGACTTGGTGTTTCGGGCGTGGTAGAATTGTCATCTGTGATGTGGTGTCGTCGTCCTTGTTGAATGCGTTAAGTTCACCGGTGTTATGGTCTTCTTAAATTCGCCTTTGGGGCAGGGTATTACGAAATGATATCGGGGAAACAGCTGTTAGAGATCGCAGTGTGTAGTGGTTTAGGATCAAATCGGCGTTCCTAGTGTTGATGGCTCGACAAAGATGATCTCCGAAAAGTTTTAAAGTTGGTGGCGATCTATTAGTTCAAGTGCTACAGAGATAGGTATTGATTTAAGGCAACAACTGGGCAGCGAAGGATGAGGAAGGACATGTGGAAGGTGTCTTGTGGTGGTTAAATTTCTAGAAGGCTAGGTGTAAGAAGCAGGAGTTGGGTAGTTGCTTAAAGAAGAGGGTTTGATCAAAATGGGAGAGTGGCAGAGTAGCATATGGGTTCCGTGATAGGATAACTACACGCATTGAGGAAAGTTTAGAGTGATTTGGGAGTCATGATGGACAGTGACTAGGGAAACGGGCTTCATTTTGGGGTATTGACTGTTATACAGAGGAAGGTTGGATACGATGGAAAGGAGTTGCTTGATATGAAAAAGGATAGAACATGATCTTGGATTGTAATGTATGATCTCACCTTTAGTTGATGTCCATGAGGAGTTAACGGACTTGTACAGTTGGTGAATAAGCACGTGCTCAGGATGAGTTACTGATTTTGTAGTAATTGTACCCAGTGCAGCGACGTTGGAAGATGTCGGCATGTAATTTCCACAGGTGAGTTATCTCCTATGAGCAGGTTAGCGATTGCGCGGTGTTGACGAAGCTTCTACGAAGAATTTTACTGGCTATCCGGTAAGAGGTCGAATATGTAAATGTGGCTAGTGATTCAGTGTGTTCATGAAATGTTAATAGAAGGATTTCGAGTAATTTGGTGGGTTGATTGTGCAAGATCATGTCAATGAGGGATAAGGAGTCTTGGTAGGTTCCAGGGTTATGTAATGGTAGCTCAAACTAAGTGGGAGAGCCCTATCGCCTACGATTGGACTGAATGGTTGTCTACTTGTGAGGAATGTGTGCTATAATTGGCCTTATCGATTCATGTTCAGGCTTTCGAAGACTCAGATTTTATGCTTTGTGTAGATGTGATATACAAGGAAAATGATCCACCCGGGTGCTTCTTCGAGAGGGTATTCATGTGCTAGTAGAGCCTTGGAGTTAATTATGTTCGGGACCAAGTCAGGGTGGGTGACTCTCAACAACAGTCGTAGTGGATTCAAAAGTTAAGGTGTGGTGCCTGAGGATTTTGAGTCCGTAGTATGGTTGAGCATCGAACTTTTGCAGCGGATTATAAAAAGGGCTTGGAGTGTTCTGTGTTATCTTCGATCTGCGGTGTAACATGAGAGGAAAAATGACTTCGGATTCATAGAGGAATTATCAGAATGGGTGTACTAGTTGGCGATGCTATTGTGCGCTTAAGGAGGACATGAGATGGTTCATGGGTTTTGAGACAACATGGTCTCGTGAAATAAGGTCACTCAGGATAAGTGCGAATTTGGGTTCGTTATGTTCTGAATGGAGCTATTATCATTCCAAAGGAAAGTCACGAGTAAATTAGAAGAGGTCAGATCGGTTAGCAATGGTTGAATTGGCATAATGGTGGCAATGATCAGTTCCTTCAGCGTGTCAAGTTATACATGTGATTTGTGGCAGTACGTGCAAGGCTTGACGACCGCCGTAATTGATTTTATTTAGGGGCATTCGAGTATTAGGGCCTTTTATGCGTAGATGGATCCCGGAAGGGTTATGGTGGTTTAGACCACTACTAGAGGGTGGTAATTTTCTACGGTTATGGGAACTCAGTCGCGTGTTGCAGTGGTTCTCCTGAAATGAGTTAAGTGAAAGGTTTCTATATGACGAAGTGCGTACCCTATTAGCGGTTCAGGAGTTATGATGGAATTATTGTACTCTTGCGTATTGGTATGATTAGGTGCAGTGAGTAGGATGGGAATTGGAAGTTGAGGATCAAGGTTGCGGTTAAGTGTTGACAAGAATGTCACAAGATCGGATGAGAAGAAAAGGGATTCAGATGGTTAGAGTAAGCTGGTACGGTCTTTAGCGTCTTGTGAGATCGGTGTCCTGTGTAAGAGTCTTTGCGTACTGATTGCGGATTATTAATTTGCCTTACAACACTAGTGTGGCCGGTGGTATGGATGTGCATACTTGTTACCTGGTGCGGAAGGTCGTGGGAGCGTGTTCTACGGGAAGATTGTATAAGTGTGGCATGTAATCACTTGATTTATTGAAGATTGGAACCAAGTATGAAGGTTGTGGTACTATTGCTAATTTGAGAACTTATGCCCGAAGGGCGCTCAGTTCATTTGGTTGAGGACCGTGGAAGTTTGTTCCGGATTTGACGGATATTCTTGTGTATCATTACTGTGGACCCCTCAAAGGTTATTGGCCCAATACGGTACGATCGGAATCAGCTTGAGATCCATGGATGGATCTAAATGTGAATGTGGGCTCTATATCAGGCCGAATGTGTTCATTTTAGCATAGCGTTGTTTATGGAGGAGTATTCGGACGTTGGATGCTATTTCGTCGTTAGCTATTTCATGTAATACTCTATTGCACCGTGTGGGTTGCGAGGTGATTTGATTATTCGCACTCGTATTGAGATCCCGTATAGTTTGTGGTGTTATATGAGCAGGATGGCTCTCGAGATGCAGGTCATTTATTTCACCTTAGTTGCGCTTGAGTTTTGTGGCGTATGGCGCTGTCTGTCTCCCCAGGGATGGTATTACGCACTTGGCGTGCTTGTGGTCGATATTTGGGTATTACATAGTTATGAGCATTTTAGCTCGGTAAGTATTTCCTTATAGATTATTATATGTAGATCGGGTGGCACGCCTCCACGGGTATGTTGTTTGGATCGAGTGGCACGCCACCACGGGTATCATGGTTGGATCGGGTTGCACGTTGCAACAGTGTGATGTCGAGTACAGTTCCCCATATCTATTCTTGTGTGTTTTGTTTCTCATTTTCTGAGGAAAGTTCATAAAGTCCTTTCGCTTGTTTAATTAGTTACGTGGGTGGAGCAGTTCCATCTAGAGTTCGTCTCCTTATGTATCACATTCGAGTTTGTAGCTTGTTGGAACATAGTAACATCATATAAGACTTTCGGCAGTGTATGAGGTGGCTCATTACCTGAATAGCTTGTACTGGGTGAGACGAGATTATTGGACCTGGGATCAGCGCGATCAGATCTATATGAGGCACATTAAAGAGTAAGCATCGATATTCAGTCCAGAATGAGGTAATGGTTCTTGTCGCGGGGAGAGACTCCATGAATTGTGATTTGGCAGGTGGTTATGAGTTTCTATACATCTCTTCTGTCGTAGCAGTATTGTGAAAGCTGAAAGGTGACTTATATGCTTTATGAGGTGTGTTGTGGTCATCAGATTCATGGGATTTTGGCTAATGCTATCGTAGGATGTTATTATGGTCATGTGAACCATGCAGGGCATACCGTGGATTCAGAAAGGGTAGGAAATCAGGTATTGGTGCATCGTGTAGTGATTGATACGATATTCGTATGATGGAAACGGGCCTGGCAGAGAATTCCGGATGTTGGAGTTGGGCTTCAAGGATTATTTGACTAAGAAAAAGAGAGAATCTTCAGACTGGATCGAGCTAGTGTGCTCAACTGAGTTGTGGTAGCACGGGTAGGTGCACGAGGTGTTAAACGGTGGTTTCAGACAACTCCAGAGCAGTTCTTAGCATGTTCGAGGACGAACGTATGTTTAAGTGGGAGAGAATGTAACAACCCGACCGGTTGTTTTGAGCTCTAGCGTGTCGTTCGGAGGTTGGAGGCCATGAGCAGCTTTACTTCAGGTAGTATTACTTGCACACGTGGTCGGAATCAAATTTCGGAAAGTTCGGAGTTGAATTAAAAAGAAAATTCTCATTTCGGAAGCTTTAAGTTGGAAGAATTTGGAAAAAGTGTGATTTTTGAGGAAACGACCTCGAAATTGGGATTTGAAGGTTCCAACATGTTCGTATGATGATTTGGGACTTGGGCGTATGTCCAGATCGGGTTTTGGATGACCGGGAACGTTTCAGCGCCTATTGTGGAAGTTGGCATTTTGGAAGAATTTTATAAATTTAGGTTGAAGTGTATTTCAATGTTATCGATGTCCGTTTGGGATTTAGAGTCTGGGAATAGCTCCGTATGGTGATTCTGGTATTGGGAACGCATCCGGAAGCGGATTCGGAGGTCTGTAGGTCATTTTGGGGTCATTTGACGAAAGTTAGAAATATGAAGGTTTTTGAGAAGTTTGACCGGAAGTGTACTTTTTGATATCAGGGTCAGATTCTGATTCCGAAAATTGGAGTAGGTTCGTAATGTCGAATGTGACTAGTGTGCAAGATTTGATAGGTTTGGGCATCGAATGTAGAATTTTGAAGTTCTAAAGTTCATTAAGCTTTGTACTGGGGTGCGATTCATGAATTAGACGTTGTTTGATATGATTTAAGGCCTCGAGCAAGTTCGTGTTATGTTTTTAGACTTGTGTGGGTGTTTGGTTGGGTCTCGGGGGCCTCGGGTGTGTTTCGGATCATTTTGGTCTACTTTGGATGCCGATTCACTGATGTATGGTGTTGTTATTCGCGTTCGCAAGGATCCTCTCGCATTCGCGAAGAAGGATTTGGCTTCTGGGATTTTGTTCTTCGCGTTTGTCAAGAGACTCTCGCGTTCGTGAAGAAGGAAATCTATGTTGCACAGGTCTGACTTCGGAGGCTCATATATCGCAATCTATAAGAAATTTGGAGATGATATAAAAACGAAACCGGTAGCCCTTTGTGTCTAGTTTTCGGAAAGGTAAACCATTTAGAAATTGGATTTATGTATAAAAGTTATGGCTGGTACACTACAGGCTGTCTGGAAAGATGAAGAAGAAATTTGTGTTGCATAGGGCTCACTTTGGCAGCCTATATCTCAAAATCTCTAAGGAATTAGGAGATGACCGAAACATGAAAGTTGTAGATATTGGAGTCTGATTTTCAGAAATTTAAACCATTTTTTATTTGGGGTTTTATACGAAAAGTTATGACCATTATACTAGAGTATATTTGAGAAGAGTTTGGAAATGGCTTTTGAGAATTTTGTTCATCGCGAACGTGATGGGAGGCCCGCGAACGCGAAGAAGGGTCGCCTGGGCAGTGTATAAGTTTGCGAAAATGGGTTTGGCTTATTTCATTTCATTTCCTCCATGGGAGCCGACCTAGGAGAGATTTTGGAGCTCTTTCTTTATTATCTATGTCAAGGTAAGTGATTCCCACATGGTTGCAAGTTAAATACTTGGATTATATATAGATTTTAACATGGAAATTTATGAAAAATTAGTGGAAATTTGGTAGAAAACTTGAAATTGGTATTTTTGAATTTTGACCACAAATTTGGTCATGGAATTGAGAATAAATTATATATTTGAGTTCGTGATGTTATGGGTAATGTTTATCTTCGAAAATTTTCAGAATCCGGGCACGTGGCCTGATGGTCGATTTTATCGACTTTTCGAGCGGAGTTGGAAATTATTGTAAATTGGATTATAATAAGTATTGGAGTATATATTTATGGATTTGCACATTTATTGACTAGTTTTGGAGCTTTGGGCATCAGTTTGAGTTGTTGGAAAGGCTTGGGAGTCGGCTATGGAACTTCGGAGCGAGGTAAGTGTCCTTTCTAACCTTGTAAGAGGGAATTAACCCCATAGCTGAAATAATTCAATATGTACTTCTATTTGTGGGGGATAGGTATGCATGAGGTGACTAGAGTCCGTGCGTAGCTACTGTTATGCTTAAGTCCGGGTAGTCTAGGACCCAAATCATGCTATACACGCGATATTTGCAACCTTATTGTTAATTGAAATTGCTTAAATCATAATGAACTTGGTAAAGGAATTTTTAAAAGGTTAAACTTCATTTTGTTGACCGTTAAATGAGAATTGGCATTTCCTTGGATAATTACTCCTTAATGAATTCCTGATTTGGCTGTTTGAATGTATTTTTCTTTCGTGGAGCGGGCCGAACGCCTCAACAGGTTAAATAGATGAATATACGGTTCATGTCATTCGACCCTCAGCAGTGCACAGTTTATATTTATATGTAGGATCGGGCCGTACGACCTCTGCATGACTTGCGCATGATAATTCTTTGGAACTAATAATAGTTGAAATTTCTTTATTGGCTTGAGAAATTGTCACGCCCCAAAATCGAGGGACGAGACCGGCACCTAACCGGGTGAACCCGGTCAAGCGGACCTGGATTGCCTTTCCTACCCAACATGTTTCCCCCGTATATACAATGCACCATATTCCATATGAAATAACAACTTAGGATTTAAGGTGGATTTACAAACTTAAGTTCATTTTGTCTTTTAGCATTTCAACAATTGATTCCCAAAACAACTACAGTACATACATAATTTTCCAATACAGACCACGATTCCGAATACGTGCAGTTACTACCCAAAATAAATATATACACCCACATCAAGTCTACGGAGCCTCTACGATTACTAGGAGTTTTGTACAATACTTGCTGGAAACAAGGCCCCAGTTATACCTTACAATAAATAACAGATACAAAAGAGATGGCATGAATTACACACGGCCCCGGGAGGAAGTGGGGCTCACCAGTACTGTTGAAAGATGAAGAGGAGGCACCACTAACGGCAAACTGAGCTACCTGCTATAGAACCACTTACATCCATAAAAGATGTAGCGCCCCTGGCAAAAGGGACATTAGTACCATTGGATAGTACTAGTATGTATGAGCAAACTTTACTCAAAGTAAAATCAAGAGATGCACAAATAGAAAGCAGTTAAAGGAACCAACACATAGTACACAGTGATACAAAAAACATGTACAATTGAGAGCCTCACAGATTCTCGTTTCATCAGAATCACATTTCCTTTTACACTCCACCTACGTGTTGCGGCATGCAACCCGATCCCACATTACATTTTTATTGCAGCGTGCAATCTGATCCCACCGTACAGTTTACACTCCACCCTTGTTACTTCTCTGCCCTTATTACTTCTTGTCGCAGCGTGCAACCCGATCCCACCGGACCATCACATTTCATGGAAAACAATAACAGCCCACAATTCAATCATAGGGTTTCATATCATCAAGAGTACAATTTCATAACACCCAACCAATCATGTGTTCACAATAGTCTTTATCATCCATTAATTCAACCACAAAGATTCTCATAAACAAGAATGTAAATTCATTACAACCAACCATCCATGTGAAGTTAAGACACAGTAAACCTTGCCAACAATGAGTCATATACGATATTTCCATGGTCATTTAGTTCAGTTAGATCAATTCACAATTCCCCTTCATCACTTGTTACATAGCCCTTACCACTTAGATACATTTACACATTTGAGTTTGTTATCATTCTTTCATACTCAAGCATTTAACAAACCTTGCACATGTTAGAGTAATCACATAGAAGTCACCTTTCACAATTTAAATTATCACGATAGTCGATTAAGACAAATCCGAGAATGCAATCTCACACCTCAACAAAACCGGGCAATCAATTCACATATACTCAGCAAGAAACTCATACCGAATGTTTGGACACCAACAAGGTGGCTCTACGAAGTTTAAAGTTAGCCATATATACCTCGAGACGTCCCCTTTTTAATTTCTATCACAATTCACAGGATCGTTTAGCACCGTCAATCTATTCCACAATGTGACATATTTCACTTAGAATTAGGAATCTTGTACTCAATTAAGCATTTTATCAAACACTATGTGACCCCTTAGACTACTAACCCCCTTTTGAGAATGATTACCCAAACTTGTTTTTCACTTTACTAGATTGCGGGGTTTAACTCACATGCATGCAAGATTTCACTTTTCATTTTCAAGAACCAACCTATGTGTGTTTTATTCTTTGCACAAAATCTGAGAAATTGGGGAAATAGGGTGAAGACTTACCTCTTTGAGTGAAGAAGATGACAATAACTTGATAATTTCCGGGCTTGAGTGATTTTGGAAAAATCAAATTGAATGATGTTGAAACCTTCTCTCTCAAGAACTTTCTTCTTCTCTCTCTATTTTTGGTCAGAAAATCGTTAAAAAAGAAGGGAAGGGGTGTTTTATCAAACAGGGGGTCGGGTCTTAAATTTAGAAAATAGGAGCCCTGACACAGAGATGCGGTCAGGAATGCGATCGCATTCTTGCTATGCGGTTCGCATTCCTGTCGCATAGTTGGCCTTCAAAAGGGGCCAAAATGGGAACCAATTACCTAGGTATGCGACCACTATGCGGTCCGCATACCTGTTATACGATCACAAATTGCGTCGCATAACCTCCCTCGCAAAAACCATGGGGCAAGAATGCGACAACTATGCGGCCCGCATTCGTGAAATGCGATCGCATTCTAGGCCGCATAGCTGTCCTCAAAATGGACAGGAAACTGTCCAGGTATGCGACCACTATGCGGTCCGCATACCTGTTATGCGATCGCATAGTGCGTCGCATAACGCGCAATTTCTGGAAAATTTTAATCTTTCAAGTTCTGGATACTTTTTACTCAAAATAGGACCGTTTTAAGATTTTTTACAGTTATAACAGCACAGGGACCTATTTGGGCATTATTTTAGACATAGAAATTTTACAGGTCTTTACAGAAATAAATTGTTAAATGATGAAAATGAAGTTGAAATTTTTCATTAGTAAAAAATGAATTGTCGATTATTTCCGGTAATTGAATTTTCAACTATGTTATGTAATCCATGCTTAACAGAATATTGAAATTTTATTTTTGGCCCATAGTAAGTGTCGGAGTCGACCCCTCGTCACTACTTCTTCAAGGTTAGGCGGGATACTTCCTTTGTACGCATTGATTTACGTACTCATACTACACTTGCTGCATATTTTGTTGTGCACGCACATATATATATTTAGTGGCCTTGTGGACGCAGAGGCGTGGTTAACGCGGGGACATAGGTGAGCTACATTCCACATTACGACCCGCAGCCAGCAGAGTCTCCTTCAGAGTATTTATATTTTTCTTTCTTGTCCAAATTTGTACTCCGGACAGATGCTGTATTTTATTCTATTTCCTAGTTGATTCTCATGCACTTGTGACACCGGGTTTTGGGGTGATTATGAGTTGTTCAATATTGAAATTATTAAAAATATTATTATTTACTCTTAAATTTCCATCTTCTACTATTTAATTGAAGGAAAATTAGGATTTCAAAAATATTAAGATGAGACCTAAACTAAGTATTTAGTGTTGGCTTTCCTGGCAGCGGTGTCCGGCGCCATCACGGCGTTTAATGGCAATTTGGGTCGTGAAAATTGCAGTAGCTAAGGGAAAGGTACGATTTTTATTAATTCCAATAGATTATTTCTCAAAATAGGTAGAAGTAGGTGCCTTTAAACAGGTGTAGGAAAAAGAAGTTATGGACTTCATTTGGAAGAATATAATATGTTGATTTGGAGTCCCAAAGGAGATTATTTGCGAATACGGGCCGCAATTCATAGGTGCGAAAGTTACTGACGTTTTCCAAAGTTGGAAGATTAAACAGATTACTTCTGCACCTTACCACCAGTGGCTAACATGCAAGCTGAGTCCACAAATAAGGTCATCATCAAAAACTTAAGAAAGCGATTGGAATAATTGAAAGGCAAGTGGCTAGAAGTAATACCAGGTGTGTTATGGGCTTACTGTACAACAAAGAAAATTAGCATGGGCGAAACCCCATATTCACTTGTGTATGGAACGAAAACTCTAATTCGAGCGGAGATAGGCGAACCAAGCACGAGATACACATATACTAATGAGGCAATAAATAAGAAGAGCTACGAGTAAATTTTGATTAGACGGAAGAAAGAAGAGAAACAGTTTTAATTCAGATGGCGGCTCAAATGCAGATGATTGAACGATACTATAACAGGAAGGCAAACCTGAGGTACTTCAAAACTTGGAATTTTATCATCAAAAAGGTTTTCCGATTAACAAAAGCGGCAAACACAGGAAAATTGAGTCAAAATTGGGAATGCCCATATTGAGTTAAAGGCATTGCTGGAAAAAGGAGAACATGAGTTGGAAACCATGGAGGGAAAGATATAACCATCTCATTGGAATGCGGTCCATTTGAAGAAGTATTACTTCTAGAAGGGGTTAATACTCATGGTAAGGTATCAAGAAAGTTAAATTTTACTTTGTTCATTTAAGTTTTACTAACTATTGTAGATGATAGGCAAAAAGCTGGTCCATACCAAATGATGATATTAGACCCGAAAGACATGCAAAATACATAATTATTCCTGGTCTAGATTACAACATTTCTGATGGCAAAGGGTTATGCAGTCATCATCTAAAAGATTACCTCTGAGTCCCGCTTGTGTTTCATTTTTCAGGAAAAAGGACCAAAAGTAAGAAGTTAATCCAGTGCTCGAGATCTCATGCTTCAATGCTCCAACACTAGGGGCACTGTGCATATGGAAAAATACACAAGGAAAAAAGATGTATACCACAAGAGCATAGTTTAGCCAGAATCAAAACCTTGAATAAACCCTTGAAGAAAATGTCAAAATTTCAAATGCATTCAAGCTCACGGAAAGGATGGGAAGTAGAGACTACAAAATACTCCCACGAGCTTCTAGGTTAAGGACATAGATTTATTCACGGGAAGATGTACTCATATTAGTAAGCCTACTACAAAGAAAGCAGTTATGAAAATGTTGTACAAGCTTATTTATTTGAAAATTCAAAAAATAAAACTTCTTCAAATTACTTCATGTTTCATATCTTTACACCAATATGAAGATGAGACGTCATCTTCATTAGTGTTGTTAATATAAAAGGTCCCTCTTTTATAAAAACCCAGTGTATATAGATGATGCGGTTTACTAAAGCTTTTTTAATGCAAGCACAAGATCAAAATTGTAAAGAGCAAAAAGCATAATGTATAGCAAAAAGATATTTATATCATTACCCCATAAATGGGGGGGGGGGGGGAATCTCCCAAAAACTACCCAAAAACAAAAGAAGAAGAAGAAGAAGAAGAAGAAGAGAGTTTCAACAAAATCAAAACAAAGTCAAACTACTTCCACAAAAGACAAGGGTAAAAAACTAGGGAGCATCATCCATGGGAGAAGAGGGATTAACTTGAGAAGACGAAGGTTGAATATCAGATTCACAAGGAGTAAGTCCATCACCATCACCTTTGGAACCTTCAACCTCGGGTGTTGAGAAGATTTGACGCTGCTGAGTTTGTTCAATTGCCTCTTTTGCCTTTGCAATTTCAGCGTTAAGGTCAAAACTCTCCTAACTAGCTTCAGTTAGAGTCTCAAAGTGAGTGATCAAGAAAGCCCAGCTAGCATCAAGTGTTAGCTTGTCTTCTAGAGCCTGGGTGAGCATCTGTACCAAATCATCCGCGTATACTTCTTTCTGGTTAATAAGCTCTTTCAAGCTTCTTATTTATTCAGTTGCCTTGGAGTGTTTCTCAGTAAAGAAGGATTCCATTCTGTCCTTGTTTTTTCAACTTGATTGGAGGAAGATTTTAAAATCTCTAGTTCAGCGATGATTATCCTCAATTGTTGTTCTAAAGCTCCATTCTTCTCATCAAGAATCTCTCTCTAGTTGAAGGCCTTCGAATTGCTCTTTCCAATTATCATCCTCGGTGCGTAACTCAATCACTTGTTGATTTGTCCAAGAAATTCTTCCCATAAGCTCCGTACCTGTCAAATTGATCTATAAAAAGACAAAGAAAATGAGTTACAAGCATGAAAGGAAGGAATGGAAAATAAAAAGAGTAAAGATATACCTTGAGGGAGGAATGTATGATATCTTTCATTAGAGTCAAGGAACTGTAGGACTCAAGCTTTTTTCATTCCACAGGACCAAGCAATGGTTTTAACCACACAACGACTTGTCCATATTTCTTCAATATATTCCCACCATCGAGGACTTCAATTAAAACTTTCTTCTTACCCCGTCTACCGCTAGAAGGTTCAGCTTCTTCACGAGAAGTAGCAGCAGGGGCATCAACTGGGGTAAATGTAGGCGGGGAAGCAAGAAGATTGACAGCGGAAGGGGGGGGGGCAACTAATGTCATCAGAAGAGAGGCAAGTGGTGGCTCTTCTAAAACAGGACCAAATTCTTCTTCACCCTCAAAACCTTGGGCAAAGAATTTGTCAATGGGACTTGGGGGGGGGGGGGAGGGGGGTTGTTAAAATTACCAACATCTTCATCAGAGATATCCAAGTGGACATTTTCTGGATCATCAACGAGGCTAAAAGGAATTGAACTTGGAGGGGGATCTTGAGAGACACGGGCTTCATCATCTGAAACCATGCGCCTTTTGACTCGTGGTTCCCTCACTCAGGAACCTTTTTCGGTATCCTCGTCATCTTCAGAGCCATGGATTTCAGCAATCTTCCTCTTGGAGGAAGACACACTTAAATTTTTCTCTTGTGCAAAGCTTACAAAAAGCATAGTAGAAGGAACAGAAGGGGGGCTAATGCCACGAATGGCAAACCCTAAGAAAGGAAAAACATATATGTGTCAAAAGAAAGAGATGAACAAACAGAAGAAGAACCATGGGGCTAAAATTTTACCGTGGGTCTTCACTTTCCATCCATATTTTTGTGAAAGAAATTTTCAAGATCTCTTATCAATGGGAGCGATGGTCAGCATTTTTTTCTACCCGACCGCTGAAGTCGGGAATTTCTTCAAAGACTTCCATGGTTGCTGAAAAACAAACAAAAACTCATGTGAAGAAAATTAAAACATCAAGGAAAGCAAAGAAATAAGAGGGAAAGTACTTACGTGCAAAGTTCCACTTTTTAGGAAAGGGCATATTCTCATCATCCACTAAACCACGGGTGGGGGCGGAAACAAATCGAGCATACCATCCACGGTCACGGTCACGGTCATCCTCGGGGCTAACTTAAACTCTTTTACTTCTTGCCACGAGGGAAAAAAACCTTTAGTAAAAAGGTTTGGAGAATACAAGTAGATCAAATGACGGAAGGTAAAAGGGGAAGAAACTAAGCCTGACAAGTAACGAAGGCAAGCAACTGCCCTCCAAACAATTAGACCTATTTGTCCATGGCAAATATTCAAATAGAGGCAAAATTCAACAATCACGGGATCAACGAGAGGAGTAAACCCTAAAGTAAAGGGATAGGTATAAACAAAGGAATAACCTTCATAGTAAAAGGTGATTCCTTGATTATCACTAGGAGTCATTACTGTAAAATCCAGTTTCCAATGGCATTCACGTCAAACCAAGAAAAGAAGTCATGGAGTAATCAAGCTAGGGTAATTATCAACGGGGTTAAGAGACTCTATGGAAGAAGCCTATTTTCTCATAGCTTCATGATCTGATACAAAAGAAAAATCTTGTGGGACAATCTCAGAAACAATAGGTTCTCGCATGGGTTCGTTCTTTTATCTCCCTCTAGAGGAAGATCTAGGAGTTAAGGGAGTTCTAGCCCTAGAAAAAGATGGCCTAGCGATACTACTTTGAGGAGTAGAACTACGAGTGGATAATGAACCTAAACTACATAGTCTACCACCTATCCTACTCCCGGTAGCGGCAGTAGAGGGAGGAAGTTCATCAATGATCACCACTTTACATATGTCTGATAATAAAGAAGGATTTAGAGAACGAGAAGACGTCCTTAATGGAGGAAATATAGGAAAAAAATGAAGAACTATAAGAGAAGATAGGAGTATGAATGCAAGGAAGAAGAAATGGACTTTCAAAATTAAGTGAGATGAGGGATTTATAGTGGAAAGCAACCGTCATCATAGTTGGTCATTATAAACTGTCATCATGAAACCGTCACTTCGTAACTGATGCAGCCACAGAAAACCCTAAAAAGGCACTAAAAACTGCAGAACCAATCACAATGAGACACGTGTCTTGAGAATTAAAGACGTATGTCGCATCGATTATGAAGAAATTATTATATTACTCGAAAAAAGGCGACAAGGAATTCCCTCCATAAATACTTACCACTTCCCAAATATTCAGTTAAGAATATTCGAAAAGTGGGGGAACTATCTGTATTGGGGGAAAAAAGGCATAACACGTGGACCACCAGCAGGGTGACAAGTGACACTTTCAATTAAGCAAATTAAAGAATTTAAGAAGGCACACGAGAAACACCTCAGATGTTTCATCAGAAAAGGTACCGGCCTTGACAACTGGAAAGGAGGAAATGGGCACGAGATGAATGAAGACCATAAGAGGGGAAGGTTCATGAATCTGCACTAAATAAGGAAGGCAAATCAACATTGATCTTGAGTGTGGGAAATCGTCAGTCATTAATTTAACCATTATAATTATATATGATAACGGGAAATCAAGGCAATTAATGCCATTAACAAGAAAGAATTAAGTAGGAAAACCGTTAGGATTATATATCCTTGTATGAAGACTCGAACCTCATTTGTAAATACATCTGAATTTTTATCAATTTATGCAATCTGTCTTTTATTTTATTCAAAGTGTTCAAACCATAATTTTGGGAGAGATTAGCCGTGTACTTTAATCTTTCTTTCCTTATCTAGTATTTCTGTTATTTTTCTTCTTTGAATTATTAAAAAAGTGAAGTAATTTTGGTTATCAATAACCCAATTTCTTCTTGATATTAGCTTTGACCGAGAAATTTATTTTTGGGTTAAACACTCTCGGCACTCTAGCTCCGCCCCTAAGTATATCGATAGGAGTACATGACTAAGAGACAAATGAAAATAATGATATTCCCACCCACCCCCACCTCACCAAAGTGAATGCAGAGAGAAATAAACAAACAGTGATTCGAAAACTGTGATCGCGAGTTGATATGGTTTTGGTAAAAATATTCACATGGATTATGCAGGCAGAGAAATCTAAAAGGGACAACGATCTATTTCAATACATGCAATAAATAGATAGATGTGTAAATTCTTCAGTACTATGTACTCTTTCTGTTCATTTTTACTCTCCACTTTGGACTTTTTACGCTCTTTAAGAAATAATAATTATAACATATATTTTATCATAAAACCCCTAATAATGATTGTATTTCAAAAAGTCTTGAGAAATAATTTTTGAAACAAGTAATTAATGATAAGGGTAAAACAAGAAAAAAAATTGTCCTTCTTTTGATTTGCTAAAATAGACAAGTAAAAGTGAAAATATATTTATAGTATAGTGGACAAGTAAAAGTGAGTGGAGGGAGTACTTTCAATAAACTTATGATAACAGTGAAAGACACAAGGAAGTGTAAGGGTATTTTCCCAAAATAAAATTAAAAGGGAAAAGAGCCAAATACCCCTATACTTTTAGATTTGTCTACATTTAGATAGAGTTTGACCATAGATTCCCAAATTTATTTTAAAAAATCTGATTTGGGTGAAGTCTGATTTGAAGATGAAAATATGTTTGGACATCATTTTTTAAAATATATTTCATTTTTTTTTTTGACAAAACATGAAGGTGACTTATATCCATAAGTTCTAAACACTATAAAAAAATACCCAACAATATCAAACAAACAAACTTGCTAATCCTATATATGTAGAACCTTCATTGATGCCATTCATTATCATTCTCACAAACCATATTCCTCATCATAGATAAGTTTGATAGAATATCATCATTTTTATAATGAACTACATAATACACTATCCTAAAATCATAACATAATATTTTAATATCAACTGCTAATAACACAATCACTAGCTACTACAATTCGTCAAATTACAATATATTACAAAATCCACAGTCCAGAACAAAATGAGAGTAACTAACGAGTGGATTAGTTGGGTCATAATAGGTGGTGCGATTTTTCATAAAATACAAAAGTTTGGTATAATTTTTGTAATTGATAAAAAATTCAAAGGTAATATTTTGGGCCAAAAACATGTGTAGAGCTAGTTTTAGAATTTGGAAATTTTATTTTTAAAATATGCCAAAATTCGGATAAAATCCATAAACAAATAGGTTTTACCAAAAAAAAATTAGAAAAAACTTGGCAAAATCTATGGTCAAACGAGGCCTTAACCTCCGTTATACTATCTGGACAAGTTTACCCCTACCGTTATATTATTCGGTCAAATATATCTCTACCGTCAGCAAACTTTGAAAAATTACCCCTCGATCTGTTAGGTAATCCGAAATCTCCCATTTTCTTTTTATTTAAAGCACTTGTTGTTCTTCTTGCTCCACTATTTTCAGTAATTACTATTAATGCGAATGCTAAAGGTACTAGCCTATACAAATTATTCATGGATATTTTTAATTACCATTGCACTCACTTCTCTTCTTGTGATAGTGATTTTAGAATTGGTTTAAAATTTATTTATTTTTCAACCATATACACACCGTAGAACTCAGAAGTCTATTTATTATTTATTATATGCATCTGCTTATCATGTATGTACGTGTATATTCGAATATATTTTGTTATTGTCTGGTTAGTATGAAAATTCAATCGACTAACTTAAGAGTGCACAATGCGTAGATATTTGATTAAAACAAAGTTGTTCGGCAATGTAAAGTCTCCAAAGTTGGGGTGTTGTAAATACTTTTGAAATTTAGAAAAGTTACTTAGTTTAGATTCTTCAATTTACTATACTTTGTTATTAAGCATTATATTATTTTGGTACTTCCTTCTCTCATTTCTTTTCCAATTAAGAATGCTGGTAAATGTCAATTATTTTAAAAATAATGAATCAAGAAGTAGAATAAGTGACTTAATTAAAATGATTAGGGAGATTCTGGGTCACTGACGGACTGAAGGGTAATTTTTAAAAGTTTGCTGATGGTAGAGATTTGACCGTATAGTATAACGGTAGAAGTAAATTTGACCGAATAGTATACCGAAGGATATATGTAGACAATATTCGAAAGTATAGGAACAAATTTGAACCTGTTCCCAAATTAAAAAGACTTCATTTTTCTAGTACCAATAGGAAGTAGAAATACCTGCTTTGTTTAGCCCTTTTTAGGTAGGACCATGTGAGGCAATATGTAAACCGTCCAAAGTGGGGGATGTATGGGATAATGGCAGTGGCTTGGTTATCCACTCTTTAGGTGTTGGTTTGGCCAAAGATTGGCATGTGTTGTGTGTCAAATAAAAGAAAAGATACTTTTGCTGATTCTTTCAGTAAAGTCTAGCTTTCGTCCCGAAAGGATGTAAGTATAGGAAACAAACATATTATTGTTGTGACTGACGAAGGAGCATCTAACTCTTCCATTTTCTAATGCTACTTCTTTTCATGTGTGCCCTACTATGCTTGTTTTCCACATAAATAGTTCTCTAGAAACACCATTTTTTTTTCCTCAAGGTAAATTTTTGTTTGGAACCTGAAATTTATAAACTATATTGTCACTTCCATTCAGATAATCATTGTAACTGATATCGTCAATATTATCAAGGTCGATTTTAACCATTGATGAATCCAACCCTAGGTTGTCGAAAAACGAAGAAAAAAAAATATAATCCAACACTCGGTTGGTTGTAATGAAGGAGCCAGGATTTTTTATCAAGCTAATTCAGAATATATAGAAGTAAATACACGAAAGAGTTAAAGAGGAATCAACTTCTATTATATATACATAAAAAATAATGTTGACCTATATACAATACTAGTTTTTGATGAAACCTCTTAGACATCCTAACTCAGTGTTGGTTGAGTTTGGCGAACTCTAGTGCTTCCGATTGATCTTTATATGTATACGTACAAAGCAAATATAGATAGATCGAATCATATATACATTTCAAAAAGTACACTCTTAATTCAAAATCCGTCGAAATTTTAGATCCACCATCGATATAGCCAAGGGAAAAAAATCGAACTTAATATATAGCCAAGGATTATATGTGATGAATTGATTCAAGCAGACTTACATTATTTTTCCTTATAGCCAATGCATCCACCAAATTTTACCTCACTCGAGACATAAGTGCGTTATACTATACGTTTCAAAGAAGAGTAGATAACTGGTTGAAAAATGAGAAATCTGGCAATACAAAATTCGAGTAAGTAACCCGATTTAATCTGGACACAATGTTCTGTCGAATTGTTGAACATTAATTGACATTACTAATATTCATTTCAGGTCCCCCACCACTACTAAATCCTATGTCTCTTTTGTGAATTTTTTTTGATAAGTGATGTGACATTAGTTTTTAACTCTTCCAATTTTGTTCCATCAGTAACCCCAAGGTCTCTTTTCAGGAGAGTTTCATATATAGAGGAAATTAAGCCTCGCAACATAATACATATGTACACTTCATCAATGGTTAAAAAGCATTGTATTTAATCCCTGTAATTAATTAAAATCTTACACGTTCTAAAATAAGTCCACACATATTTTTCTCATGAACTTATTGTTGGTCCCTCGACTATGACACATCGATGAACTTCTATCTTTGAACAAAATAAGCTCACGCGTATCTTTCTTTCACATAAATTTATGTAACCTAACTTTTTGAAATAAAATGCTTTTTGTGTCCCTCAATTATGAAGAAGCCTGCTAAAAATATGGACTATTCCTTCTGTCTCAGCTATTTGAAAAGTGTATATGGTTGAAATCGGGGCCACCCGATTTTTCTATTTGATCGAGATCAGAATGTTGCATCGAAGGTCGATTTCGACTAAACCACGAAGTTGATGCATCGAGTTTGAGATTGAAGTATCTCTCGAGATCGAGGTTGGTAACAATTGAAGCCGAGAGAGACAGACACCGAGTGATATCGGAGATGGCATAGAAGAGCGAGATATTCGTGACTGGTCGAGGATCACGGCGTAAATCTCGGAACGGATCAAATCAGAAGCGGTTAATTAGCTAATTAAGTAATTTCCTTCTGTAATTAGAATTATACCATAAGTAGAATCATCTACTATATATAAAGGGGGATTCTAATCATTTGTAAGACATCATTATTCACAGATATTACAACAATACAATCATTTCTTTCTCGCTTATATTATTGTTCATTGGTTTACTTTATTTTCCTACTGTTCTTGAACATATCAATTCGAGAGTACTTCGACTCGAGGGCTGAAGTCCTGTTTGAACACTGGTTTGCTTTACTTATAATTCAATTTTGTCATTTATCTTCATATTTATCCATTGGTGTTGAGTGAAATCACATATTCTTAAAACCACAATATAAGTTTAATTGTTATCCAAATTTTAGGATAAACAGTTTGGCACCCACCGTGGGCTAGGGATAATAGTGATTGCTTAATATCGATTCTGATAACACACACTACTTTACGCTTGTTCTTGTAAGTGTTTTTGTTTTCAGGAATAAAACAGGACAAACTCACAAACAACACCCACACATAGTGAAAACGGCTTTGGATTTCACGTGGGAAAAACGACAATGTAGCTTCCCTAGGGATCGAGGTGCCTCAGGCTGATCTCGAGGGAGAACCAATTTCTAATCCAGTCGATGTTAGTTCGCATATAGCCTTAAATGCAAATTTGAGTGCTGATCCCGAAGGAATCGTACGCAGGGAAGGCCGAATTGCGGTCGAGTTACGCAGGGCAATGGTGGAGTCAACCTCCAAGTGATATTCGAAATGCTACAGGATCAACAAGCCGCTATAGCACAACTGCAAAACCAACATCGAACGCCTAGTGTAGTCGAACCAGAGGTCGTCCACATAATTGAGTCAGTGCCAGAAATATTGAATGTCAGTGAATCAGGGAGTGACCCCACTGTAATGAATATGCTCGAGGAACTCACTAGACAAATTGAATCGGGAGAAAAGAAAATCAAAGAAAATGATAAGAAAGTAGAGACATACTATTCCCGGGTTGATCAAATATCGGGGGCACCACCGATTTTGAAAGGTATGGACTCAAATAAGTTTGTGCAGAAGCAGTTCCCCCCAAGTGTGGCTCCGAAGCCCATTCCGAAGAAATTCCGCATGCCAGAAATCCCTAAGTACAATGGGACCACCGATCCCAACGAGCATGTCACCTCTTATACATGCGCCATAAAGGAAATGATTTGGAAGATGAGGGATCGAACCTGTTCTACTAAAGAAATTTGGAGAAACTCCATTGAAGGGAGCAATGATCTATTATTAAAATCTACTACATAATTCCATCGACTCATTCGCCATGCGTGCAGATTCTTTCGTAAAGGCATATGCCGGCGCATTAAAGGTTGCGACGAGGAAATCGGACCTTTTCAAGGTAAAACAAAAGGATAACAAAATGTTGAGGGAGTTCGTATCCCGGTTAAATATGGAACGCATGGAACTACCACCGGTCGCAGACGATTGGGATGTTCAAGCTTTCACTCAGGGTTTAAATGAACGAAGCTCGTTGGAATCACGTCAATTGAAGCAGAACTTAATTAAATATCCAACGGTAACCTGGGCCGATGTACATAACCAGTCGAAGATCAGGGTCAAGGATGACCAATTGGGTACCCCCTCCGGTTCCGTCTATCCGAACAGGCCCGTAGGCAGAAATCAGAGGGATATCGACAGGGAGCCTCGGTCGAACAGAGACCGATATCAGCCATACAACGCATATCACATAAACGGAGGCCCAGGACGCAATCTCATCCGAAATGATAGAAGGAACGATCAAGGGCAAAGCTCTCGAGGACATATGAGCAAAAATGTTTTCGATAAGTATGTTGATCCCACAGAGGAACCACGATTATTTGTGCACAGGGACTTAACTTGCATATTGTCAATATACACCTCCATTGATTTACCTATTTGTTCTTCGAATATTTTGTTCAGTCGACATTGGTAAGTAGCACCAGCATTGTTTAGTCCAAATAGCATTACGTTATAATAATATGTTCCATATTTAGTGATGAATGAAGTCTTTTCCTGATCCTCCGTGTTTATTTGAATTTGATTGTACCCAGAGTAGGCGTCGAGAAAACTAAGGATCTCGTAGCCGGCCGTGGCATCGATCATGAGATCAATATTCGGCAGAGGAAAAGAGTCTTTGGGACATGCTTTGTTTAAATCTTTATAATCTACACACATCCTAAGTTTGTTTCCTTTTTTCGGGACTACAAGTACGTTTGCTAACCATTCGGGATATTTTACTTCCTGAATGGATCCTATTTTGAGATTTTTGGTTACCTCATCCTTGATGAATGCATGTTTTACCTCGGACTGGGGCCTTCTCTTTTGTTTTAACGGTCTGATCTTCGAGTCCAGGCTCAATCGATGCGTTGTTATCTCCGGCGGGATCCCTGTCATATCTAAGTGGGACAGAGCAAAACAAAGCAATCTCAAAAGGGATCCTCCCCTCCGGGCACTCCGCCTACTTCGGGGGTCCTCAAAGCTTGAGCATCCCGGATCGCCTCTTCAGAAAAGGCAGGAAGGGATGGCGAATGACCTACTGTCACTGCCCCAAGTGAGTCACTTGGGGCGTTCTTTCCATCTTGAGGGGTTTCAAGACCGGTCCCCTCGGACGTGCTCGTCGTTTGACGGGAAGAAGCCTCGATCTCAGGAGATTCAGGGACTTTTCCCAAATCCTTCTCCAAGGCCTGCTCAGCACGAGGTGGGGCCTCGCCAACCGCCACCAATTTAGTAGCCTTGAAGGCCTTGATGTTTTTCTCGCTCGGGTCACAAGCACCGAGCCACCATCTTCATCTTCGTCTTCTTCCTCCCTTAGCTCCTGAACTGCATGGGGAGGGAGGGAAGCAATATCTATTCTCGATTTTCTAATCGAGTTCTTCTTCTTTTTGGGCTTTGGGACCTCGGAGGTCGAGACCCTTTTTCTCTTGTTATGTTTCACCATTTTCGGAACCGAAATCGAAGCCTCTTCCTCACCAGACGGAGGCCTCATGGTCGTATCCTTGCTCAGGCCTGCACACAAGGAAATTGAATAAGTATAAAAAGATGTTATCAAATCATCAGATATGTAAAAAAGGAAGCTTACATGGTTCTTTGCCTCCCACCGGCCTTTTGCCAAATCGCGCCAACAGCGCTCGGCATAAGTGGAGGTCGATGCCAGTTTTTGGACCCAACTCTCGAGGTCGGGAATCGCACAAGGCATCCAAGGAACCGTTGCATGATGAAAAAGGCGTTAATAGAGCAGATGAACAAAATAATGCATGGAAATTAATAGTGAAATAATACTTACGCTTCGTGTTCCATATCTCAGGAAATGGAATCTTCTCAGTCGGGATGAGGTCGGAGGTCTTCACTCGAACAAATCTACCCATCCAGCCTCGATCTTTTTCCGTGTCGATGCTCGAGAACAACACCTTGGTTGCCCGACGCTAGAGTTTTATCAACCCTCGAAAGATACGGGGGCTGTACAACCTGATAAGGTGGTTGAGGGTGAATGGCATCCCCTCGGCTTTGCTCGTAAAGAACCGGAGCATGATGACTATTCGTCAAAAGGAAGGATGGATTTTGCCTAAGGTCACCTGGTATTGGCGGCAGAAGTCGATGATGATAGGGTCGAGAGGGCCCAACGTGAAAGGGTAAGTGTAAAAGCTCAGATACCCTTCCACGTGGGTAGTAATACTTTCTTCTAGGGATGGAATCACTACCACTTTGTCCCCCCCAGTTGCAATCTCTCTTGATCTGCTCGAGGTACCCCACAATTATCGAGAAAATGTACCTCGACACATGCTTGCACCGACTAGGGACCGAGGGAGGTTTCTCGATCTTAAAATTGGATTTAAGGATACACGGGCCAGGAACACACTCCTCAGGGAGCGGATCCACCGACGTTTTGTCGCTGGCCGGCCGTGAAGAAGAAGAAGAAGCTTTCTCCTTTTGTGGAGCTGTTTTAGATGTTTTCCTCATTTTTATGAGTTTAGGAAGGAAGAAGGTGATAAGACATGGTGTTTGAAGATTGACGGAGGAGCCTGAAGATTAGTAGAAGGGAAGAACTGAGAGATAAAAACTTAGAAGATTAGAAGAAAGTGAAAGTAAAGTTTGATTCAAAGAGAAGAAGACCTATTTATGGATTTACGGTGACGGTTCAACAACGCTAGTGGCAGACCACCAACTGACGCTCGTTAATGATTTTGGGAACTGTACCGACATGACATTTCGGTCACTTCTATCGCTTACGTCATGGGGATAATATCATAATTTGTCGAGCTCCAAAAAGTCAAAGGCTCAATTCATTTCTCGTCATTAAACTCCAAAAATCGAGCGGATTAGCTATATATGGTTGAAATCAGGGCCACCCCATTTTACTATTTGATCGAGATCAGAATGTTTCATCGAAGGTCGATTTCGACTAAATCACAAAGCTGAGGCATCGAGTTTGAGATCGAAGTACCTTTTGAGATCGAGGTTGGTAACAACTGAAGTCGGAAGAGACAGACACCGAGTGATATCGGAGATGACATAATAATGGAAGAGCGAGATATCTATGACTGGTCGAGGATCACGGCGTAAATCTCTGAACGGATCGAATGAAACGGTTAATTAGCTAATTAAGTGATTTTCTTCTGTAATTAGAATTATACTATAAGTTGAATTTCTCTACTATATAAAGGGGGATTCTAATCATTTGTAAGGCATCATTACTCACAGAAATTACAGCAATACAATCATTTCTTTCTCGCTTATATTATTGTTCATTAGTTTACTTTATTTTCCTATTGTTCTTGCACTTATCAATTCAAGAGTACTTCGACTCGAGGGCTGAAGTCCTGTCTGAATACTAGTTTGCTTTACGTGTAATTCAATTATGTCATTTATCTTCATATTTATTAATTGGTGTTGAGTGAAATCACATATCCTTAAAACCACAATATAAGTTTAATTGTTATCCAAATTTTAGGGTAAACAAAAGTTTAATAGAATTTTTTATGATAACAATTTTTTATATGCTTTTTAAATAGTTTTAGTTATTAATTATTGTAACCAGACTTATACTAGTATTCATATAGTTTCTAAAGCTGTAAATTTTAGTTTAGAAAACATGAATACTTTAGTTTAACTTTCATACAATGAATTATGTCACATAAAGTAAGATAGAGAAAGCATTAAGTAGTCAACAAAACTAATGCTTCTGTTCGTTATTATTTTTAATTGCAAGTAAAATGGCATCTGGTCTCTCACGATAAAATTAAATTAAGATGGGCTACTGGCAAGATATAGGTGGGAACATGTACTTTTCCACCTTAAATTGAAAATTCAACTAATTGAAGTGATTTTGATAGAAAATGAAAGGAGATGAGACTTTAGCCTACAAATTAAGTTGTCTTGCTGCATTAAATTAAAAGAGGCCATTGAGAAGCAAAAAATGGATGAAAGCACTTCCACCTAACCCAAACACAAAACAAGAAAAAGAGAAAATTACGTTGCTTCTCACGTTTTTTCCTAATAAAAGGAGGAGCCGTATCATTTTGGATTTAGTATTTGGATATTAACTATTTTAAAGAAATTTGTTTTAGTTAAGGGGTTGAGGAAACAATTAAAAAAAAAAAAAAAAAAAAAACGAAGAAGAACCATATAGAGGAAAAAAACATTACATTGCTCCTTTTAAAAAAAAAAAATCATATATTGCTTTACACGCTTTTTATTGTGCCTATCATCTTAAATTTTTCCCACCCTCATTACTAGATCAAAAGTCTTATATTTGGGTATGGAGATTAAATTTGTTTCATCTGTACTTCTAGATAGTTTAAATTTTGAAACATATGGTATCGTTGGAGGCGAAAATTCTTACCCTTGCAAGAGTCCGAAAGAAAAATTGTATCTGATTAAAAATCGGATAACAATAGAATTTATAAGTGGTTCTAACGATACGCGGATTAAATTGACACAAAGCGATAAGTTAAATTATAATTGAAAATAACAAACGATAAAGTAAGCTCAAACCATGTCAATTAGACAGCACAACCTTGGGAAAAGGGTCCCCCTTGAACAGTATGTATTTTGATCACAGTATCAAAACACAGTTGAAATAGAGCTTTAAAGAGAAAATAACGGTATATTGCTTCTGAGTGAATGTTAGAATGTGTTTTACAAATAATCAGACCCCCTTTATATAGTAGGGGAGTCTCACTTTAGGTACAATTCTATATAAGGTAAAAAATCTTCTAATTTGCTAATTAATCGGTTTCATTGATACGTAATGAGATTCTCTTCGTGATATCTGACCGGATATTTTGGCCTTATGTTATTTTGGTTCGATAATCTTTTCTCGAGCTGATTCGGAGTCGAGGTCAGTTCTAGGGTCATGGACTCGATAATCTTAAAGATGCATGTTCTAACCTCGTGCCTAGGTTCGATGGGATTCAAGGTCGATCTTCAATCCATTACGTTTCAATACCGATCTGTCATGCAATAGATAAGCCTGATTTTGACCGTGTATAGATAGTTTCTTCGTTTTTCGGAGAGTAAACGACGAGAAACGATATGAGCCATCGATCCTTGTCTCGATACTTTGCGCCAGAAACGACAAAACGAAAGAAACGTCTCGTCAGTCACATATTAATGGCATTAAATTGTTGGTCGACCACCACAGGTTTTGAACCGTCGCTTGGAAACTATATATACTTCCTCCTTCATTCATTCAAACTTTACATCAATCTTTTCCTACACTTGTTCTTAAAGAACCTTTGCATTTTCTAGTGCTTAACCAAATTGCTTGAGCACTCTGTTAGGATTCCCCCTTTGTTTTAAACTATTCAAGCGTACCCCTTTAACTCATTCATCTTCATCTTCATCCAAAAAATGGCGAAGACTTCTAAGACAGTCCCTCAAAAAGAAAACGCTTCTTCTTCCCGACTGGCCGGCGGGGAACCAGCGGAAGAACCGCCTCTTGATGCGTTTATTCCTGGTGGGTGCTCGGTGACCACCGACTTCAAGGTTGAGAAACCTTCACCCATTGCGGGCCAGCATAAGAAGGTGTCAAGGTATACTTGCTCGATCACCGCGATGTACTCCCCAAGGTCATAGAGGATTGCTACTGGGCCGGAAAAGACGTGGTGATTCCCGGGCCCGAAAAAGACATCACTACCCACGTAAAGGGGTACTTAAGTGTTTACCTTATCCCTTTATGGTGGGCCCGCTGGACCTAGTGATTATCCAGTTTTGCAAAAGGTACGAAGCATGCCTCGGTCAGATCCACCCCTCATTTTGGAGGATAGTCATTCTCCTCCAATTCTTCGTGAGCAAGATCGGCGGGTGCCCTTTTGCTGTTGATTATCTGATGTGCATGTATAGTCCTCGATTCTTCTAGGGAAGGGGGGAGGGACTAATCAAACTTGCACGCTGGGCCACAAAAGCCCCGTTCTCGAGCATTGATAAGGATCGAGACCGAGGCTGGCTAGGCAGATTTTTCCGAGTGAGGAACTTGGACTTGATTCCGACCAAGTTCTTCTTTTCCCATAGTTCAATGTTTTCGTTCTCCTTTTCCGCTTTTTTACCGATACTTGGTTGCAATGCAACCATTGCTCAGGTTTTAGAGGCAGTTCCTCGACTCAGGGAGTGGGTCGAGGGCATTGTGTCCAAGAAATCATATTCCGAGCACGCATGGTGCGAACTTTCAAAGAGCCGGTGGGAGGCCCGTTCTCACGGTGAGATCCTTTCCTGGAGTGGACAACACTTGGGCTTTTCTGAGCTTACTCATTTCTTTTTATTTGTAGGCCTTGGGAAGGATGTTGCAATGAGGCCCCTGAAGGGCGATGAGGAAAACCCCACCGAGTCCCCTGCTTCGAGGCAGGGCGAGGAAAATAAAAGGAGAAGGCCTCCGAGCTCGGAGAAGAAAAAACCGACGAGGAGGCTGATGTGCAAATCCAAGGAAAGCACCAGTGCTCTCCCATTAGACCTAGTCCACCGGCTGAGGGATGAGTCCGAAGAAGAAGAAGAGGCTTCCGAGCTGGTGGCCCTTGTGCGAGGCAACATCGCATTGCCTCAAGTCAGGGAGGCTATTGAGGGGGCAGTGGCCGAGGCCTCCGAACCGGAGAGGGGAAATGCCATTTTGCCCCAAGTTAGGGAGGCCGATCAAGATGTTGCAGCTGTTGTTTCTCGGGTGGAGGATAATTCTCCAAAGGATGCACTCGGGGTGATAGACCTCTCCGAGTCTCCATTATTTACCGACTCTATGATTTTTGACGCCCAGGCGCTAAAAGGGTGCGCAGCTGTGGGGCTCCAAGGGGTGGAAGACCCCTTTAACGATTTCTTAGATGGTTTGGATTCTTCTGCATTGAAGGACGTCACCGGGCTAGGCAAATTGCGGGTACCAAAGAAGAGTCCATCTTCGGGAGCCAGCGGGACATTTAAAAGTCCAAAATTAGTGGACTAATCCCAGCTCCGAGTGCAGATCCTAGTCGGAAGCAGACAATTATTATGTCCATTCTAGAGGATTCCCGGGTCCTCTTAGACCCCATGGGGTTCGCAAGTTACCTTTAATGTTTGGTGGCCGAATAGGATCAAGCCAAGATGAATGATGTGGAAGCGCACTACCTGTTCAATGAAGCCCAATAGACGTTAAACCGGGTAACTTCGAATGCCTTTTGACGCCTTTGTTATGTACTTTGATTAATCTATAAACTATCGTAACCCTTTATTTCATGTTTGTAGGCCTCGGTGCTTCATCAGGAGACATTTCTTCAATATCGATAAGAATTAACCACCACGAGGACGAGACCCAGGAGCTCATTGAGAAGAGGGATGCTTACATGCTTCTCAGTAAGCAACACGAGGGGGAGGTCAGGAAACTCCAAGTTGAGCTGGGGGAAGCCCCGAAGGAGCATGCTGATCAGGTCGAGCAGGTAAGAATAGTCTTTGAGGATAGTGACGATGAGTTAGACACGATGGCTAATGAGTCAGACACGATGGCGATGGCTAATGGTCTTTCAGGATAGACTTTTTAGAGGTTTTTGGTTTTTTGTATTTTTGTTGAACCTGTTTGACCTTTGTAAAAATTCTCATCGAGCTGTTCGGCCCTTGTAAAAAGAAATTTCTGACTATGAATATAAGGTTTTTTCCTTCAACAACTTTAAAATTTTATCTTTGCCTTATTTATTTTTATTTGCAATTATCTAAATGCCTTAGCATGAAATAGTTGGTTTTTGTTTAGAGATTCGAAGAACCTTTGCCTTCAACTTTATTTCGTTTAAGGCATCGTGTGATCGAAAGTTTTCTTTCCCACAAAGTAATTAGACTTTTTAAAGTCATAGTCTGTCGAGAGTAGCCTTTGGAACTTGTTAAGAAATTTTAAGGCCTTGTTGTTTTTGTTGCGGGCCTCAGAAGTCTCCAAGTCGCGTTTAGCCGTAGCCTTTATAGTTCGGGTGTTGTCCCGTGTTAATATGTCACGACCCGAATTACCCTCCGAACGGTCTCGTGATGGCACCTAGTCCCTATGACTAGGTAAGTCTAAAACTTGCGGAAAATAAGGCAAAACAATAATAGAAACAGTAAAGAAGAAGCAATACTATAAAAATTTTAGCCGCTCGGCATTTACAGCTTTTACTTTCCCAAAACCCGGCACATATCAAAGTCACAAACTCTAAACTACTGTAGCTCTATACAAAGAAATAAGGAAAATGTATCTATATATCTCCTATATTTGTACTAGAGTAGGAAGGGGACTCGTGAGATCCTGCGGACGTAGCAGAATTACCTTGCGGTCTCCTATGCAGCTGCTAAGATGCTCCTAGCCACAGTATCGTGTGCTGGTACCTGGATCTGCACATGGGGAAAACATGCGCAGGAAAGGGCTTGAGTACTCCACATTCGGTACTCCGTAAGTGCCCAGCCTAACCCCAGTTAATTATTGACGAGGTCAGGTTGAGGCTCTACTGAGTTTTAAAACAAGTCAATATAAATTTTGAAACAGTGAAATATAGATAAGCAATGATAAATATGTTTAATGGAAACTGGAAGAATTAATAATAGAAAGAGAGCCCTCGACTTAGCATAACATATAGCACAACAATGCAGTACAAAGGGAAAGCTTCCGGATCTCAGTCCACAGTCCCAATTTAAATATCCTATGCAGTACATGGGGAAAGCTCTAGGATCTCCATCCGTAGTCCCAATTTAAATATGCATTTCAGTACAGGGGGGAAGCTCCCGGATCTCGGTATGTAGTCCCAATTTAAATATGAAATGCAGTACAGGGGAAAAGCTCCCGGATCTCGGTCCGTAGGCCCAATTTAAATATGAAATGCAGAAGTATGTCAGATACGGCTTAATTAAACAATCCAGGAAAAAGCAACAGGAAAGAATAGAGTAAAACTACCTAAGCATGGTGCATCTAGTAGCAAATAAGAGGAAATCAAGTAAGGACAGGTAGGCATGCTTATCCTTAAGATAACTACTCAGTTAAGAAAGGAAACAGTAATATAGGAATGAAAATGAGTGATTGCACGGAACTAAAAATTGAATTTTAGCAACAATGACCCGTGTACGCACTCGTCACCTCACGTACACGGCGTCCACGTAACAAAATCACTATAAAAATGCCTAAGGGGAAGTCCCCGACACAGAGTTAGGCAAGCCACTTACCTTAACTGTGCTAATCAACTCAATACCACGCTCTTGCCACGAGTATCCGACTCCGGGTGGCCCAAATCTATTCAATTTGATTACATAACGTAAATATCACTTCAAGGAATCAAATTATCTAATAAGTTCGAAGCTAATACACGAAATTAAGAAATTCGTCCAAAAAGTCCCCCGGGCCCACGTCTCGGAATCGGGTAAAAGTTACCAGGAAACTCATTCACTTATGAGTCTAACCATATAAGAATCTCTCAAATAGGAGGTCAAACACCCAAGCAAAACTGAATAATTCGGTCTATGAAGTTCATCCCATTTTTCCAGTTTTCTACCCAAAATTTTCGAAATTAAAGGTTGAATTTAAGATTGGAATCATGGAAATTGATCTACAATGGATAGAAATCACTTACCCAAGTTACCCAGGTGCAAAAGCCTCCAAAAATTGCCTCTCCCGAGCTCTCAAATTCGAAAATAGTGAAAATAGGCTTAAACCCTCGAATTGGTGTTTTAATGTTCTTCCCAGGCCTAAATTGTGATGTGTGGTCGCGGTCATAGAGATGCGGTCGCATAGGCTAAGCCACACCCTCCTAATGCTGGAACAATGTGCGGTCGCAAACAGCCAGCTGCGTTCGTGGAGCATTCATGGACTGGACCCTATGCGTTCGCAGCTAAGGCCCACGCGAACGCACAGAGTGAAGCTCCCCTGCCCGGCCCAATAGCCCTTATGCGGTCGCGTTCCTTTTATTGCGATCGCACTGAACAAAATCAGCTGGGCCCAAACTTACTCTCCGCGATCGTGGCCCAAAACACGCGATCGCACTGAAGGATTATCTGATGCTCAAGAAAACCAGAAACAACAGAAGTTTTAAGGCGAAAGAAGTCAGCTTGAGCACCCGAAACACGCCCGAGGCCCCTGGGACCTCAACCAAACCCACCAAACAACTCTAATACTTCATTCAAACTTGGTTGAGCCGTAAAAACATGTCTCATAACATCAAAATCATCAATATGCATAGATTCAAGCCTAAGAACTTATGAAATTTCTAGAATTCACATATGATGCCGAAACACGTCTAAACTCATCCGAATGACCTCAAATTTTGTTCACAGGTCATAAATGACATTACGGACCTGCTGTCGCTTTCGGAATTCCATTCTAAGTCCGATATCAAAATTTCACCTATCAGCCAAAATCGCTGAAATTCTAACTTTCGCCAATTCAAGCCTAAATCCAACACCGACCTCGAAAACACATTCCGAACACGTTCCTAACTTCGGAATCACCCAACGGAGCTAACGGAGTCAAAGGAATTCCATTCCGGATCCGTCTTCAGACAGATCTAGCTACGGTCCGATTTTTGAAGCTAAATTCCACATTTATGGACTATGTGTCCAAAATCACTCTGGATTTCATCACTCAACGCTCCGACAAGTTCAAATAACATAAATAGACATGGGACAAGCGGTTATTAGGGGATCGGGGAGCTAACTCTAAAAACGACCGACCGGGTCGTTACATCCTCCCCTTCTTAAGAAAATCGTTCGTCCTCGAACGAGCATAAAAACATACCTGAATCTGAAAAGATGAGGGTACTGACTCCATATATCCTGCTCGGTCTCCCAAGTAGCCTCCTCGACTGGCTGACCCCTCCACTGAACCTTTACTGACGCAATATCCTTTGACCTGAGCTTCTTGACTTGCCAATCCAATATAGCTACTGGCTCCTCAACATATGACAGATCCTTGTCCAACTGGACTGAACTGAAATCTAAAACATGAGTCAGATCCACAATCACCAACATAGCATCATGCTTCCTCAAAGTCCGAGGAAGTCCAACCACAAAGTCCATGGTGATCCACTCCCACTTCCACTCTGGAAGCTCAATCTGCTGAAGTAGCCCTCCCGGTCTCTGATGCTCACATTTGATTTGCTGACAGTTGAGACACTTGGCTATAAACTCCACTATATCCTTCTTCATACTTCGCCACCAATAGTGCTATCTCAGATCCTGGTACATCTTCTCGGTACCCGGATGGATGTAATATCGCGAACTATGGGCCTCCTCAAGAATCAACTCCCGAAGCCCATCCACATTAGGCACACAGATCCGACCCTGCATCCTCATCACACCATCATCTCCTATAGTCACATCCCCGGCATCACCCCGCCAGACTCTATCCTGAAGAACCAAAAGGTGGGGATCATCATACTGGCTCTCTCTGATACGGTCATAAAGGGAAGATCGAGAAACCACACAAGCTAATACCCAGCAATTCTCAAAAAGATTCAATCTCACGAACTGACTGGCTAAGGACTGGACACCTAAGGCTAGAGGCCTATCAGCTGCATGAAGGTATGCCAAACTCCCCAAACTCTCTGCCCGGCGACTCAAGGCGTCGGCCACCACATTGGCCTTCCCCGGGTGGTATAATATAGTGATGTCATAGTCCTTTAGCAACTCCAACCACCTACGCTGGCGCAAATTTAGATCCTTCTGCCTGAATATGTGCTGCAAACTCCGGTGATCCGTGAATATCTCACAGGGAACACCATATAAATAATGATGCCATATCTTCAGGGCGTGAACAATCGCTGCCAACTCGAGATCATGAACAAGGTAGTTTTTCTCATTAACCTTCAACTGTCTGGACGCGTAGGCAATCACCTTACCGACCTGCATCAACACCGCTCCCAGGCCAATCCTCGAAGCATCACAATAGACTGTATAGGACACTGAACCTGTGGGTAATACTAACATTGAGACTGTAGTCAGGGCTGTCTTGAGCTTCTGAAAGCTCTCCTCACACTCCTCATTCCATATAAAAGATGCACCCTTCTGGGTCAGTCTAGTCATGGGCGCTGAAATGGGTGAAAATCCCTCCATAAAATGGCGATAATACCCAGCCAAACCAAGGAAACTGCAGATCTCAAGAGCTGAGGACGGTCTGAGCCAACTCTATACCGCATCCACCTTCTTCGGATCTACCTTTATCCCATCCGAAGACACCACATGGCCTAGGAATTCCACAGAATCAAGCCAAAATTCACACTTAGAAAACTTGGCATACAACTTCTTCTCCCTCAATGTATGAAGCACGGTCCTCAAGTGCTGCTCATGGTCCTCTTGGGACCGAGAATATACCATAATTTCATCAATGAACACAATGACGAAAGCATCAAGATAAGGCCGAAATATGATGTGCATCAGGTGCATGAAGGCTGCTGGGGCATTGGTCAGCCCAAATGACATAACAAAGAACTCATAGTGGCTATATTTGGTCCTGAAGGCAGTCTTCGGGATATCCGGTTCCCGAATCTTCAACTGATGATAACTCGAACGCAGATAAATCTTGGAGAACACCCTAGCACCCTGTAACTAGTCAAATAGATCATCAATGCGAGGCAATGGGTACCTATTCTTCACTGTCACCTTATTCAGTTGTCGGTAGTCAATACACATACGTATCGAGCCATCCTTTTTCTTCAAAATAACACCGGAGTGCCCTAACGTGATACACTGGTCCTGATGAACCCCTTCTCAAGAAACTCCTGCAACTGCTCCTTCAACGTAGGAGGAGCCATGCGATAGGTAGGAATGGAAATGGGATGAGTGCCCGGAAACAAGTCAATGCCGAAATCAATGTCTCTATCGGGCGGCATACCCGAAAGATCAGCTGTAAATACATCAGGATAGTCCCTGACAACTGGAAATGACTCAACTATAGGGGTCTCAGCACTAACATCTCTCACATAAGCCAAATATGCATCACACCCCTTTTCGACCATCCGCTGAGCCTTAAGAAAAGAAATGACTTAGCGGGGAGTATACTCTAAGGAACCTCTCCACTCTAACCTCGGTAATCCTGGCATAGCCAACGTCACGGTCTTGGCGTGACAATCAAGAATAGCATAGTAGGGAGACAGCCAGTCCATACCTAATATAACATCGAAATCTACCATACTAGGTAATAATAAATCACCTCTGGTCTCAAAACCACTGATAGCAATCAAACATGACCAATATACGCAGTCTACAACAAGAGAATCTCCCATCGGAGTAGAAACATAAATGGGGGAACTCAAAGAATCCCGAGATATCCCCAAATGTGAAGCAAAATAAGAAGACACATACGAATATGTAGAGCCAGGGTCAAATGATACTGATGCGTCCTTATGACAAACGGGAACAATACTTGTAATGACTAAATCTGAAGCAATAGCCTCGGATCGGGCAAGAAGAGCATCGTACCTGGCCTGGAATCCCCCTCTAGGGCGATCTCGACCTCCCCTACCGCCACCTCGAGCTGCCTGAGGTGGTGGGGTAGCAGCTGGGGCTGGAAGAATAGCTGGGGGACCTAGTGGAAGATGTGTGGCTTGATAAATCTGAGGTGGTGTACCCCTCCTCGCTCTGGGTCAATCTCTGATCATATTACGAGGGTCACCACACTCAAATAAAACCCTCGGAGGAGGTGGCGGCCGCTGCTGACTCTGAACTGGCCTGCTGGACTGGCCAGTGATAACACCTCGAGCAGGAGGCGCCTAAGATATTGGTGGTTCATAATAAGGCTCCTGAGGTCTAGGAGGAGCTATAATACCACTGGCTGCTGGGAGAGCTAAATGAATAGGGAGACTCACAAAACCCCTACCATAGCGTGTTGCTGGTGCACGGGCTCCTGAAGAATGACCAGTCTCTCGAGACCTCTTGGCCTCTCTCTCCTCCCTGTCCCGGGCTAACATAGTCTCAATCCTCCGGGAAATACTCACGGCCTGCTAGTAAGTAATATCGTTCTCCAGATCTCTTGCCATGCTGGTCCGAATACTGGGGTGGAGTCCCTAAATAAAGCGTCGAACCCTCTCTCTGACAGTGACAACCAAAGCTGGTGCATGGCGAGCTAAATCGCTGTAACAGACTGCACTAGCGTAGCTGCTCAAACCCCACACGCCAAGCATCCTTAAAGCTCTGAGGGACAAACTCAAGTAAGAACATCTCGGAGAACTGAGCCCAAGTAAGTGAAGGTGCCTCGTCCGGACTACTAAGCTCAAAAGTACGCCACCACTAATAAGTTGCTCCCATCAGCTGGAAAGCAGTGAAAGAAACCCCACTCGTCTCCACAATACCCATAGTGCGGAGAATGCAATGACACCCTTCGAGAAAACCCAGGGCGTCATCCGAAGCTAGTCCGCTGAACTCAGGTGGGTGGTACTTCTTGTACCTCTCAAGTCGGAGCTGCTCTGCCTCAGTAACAACTATCCTAGTCTCATGTTGAGCTGGAGCTGCTGGGGGCATAGGAAAATACTATGGAACCTGCCCAATATGAACCCTCTGCTCAGGAGTACGGGACGCGGGAGTCTGTGTCCCTCCCCCAGCCTGGGATGTAGCTGGAGCTATCAGGAGTAGTCCCGCCTGAGACAGAGTACTGAAGGCATTCAAGAGCTAAGCCAATGTCTCCTGGAGGTCTGGAGTAATAGTAGGGACCTCCTGTGCCCCTCCAACTGTAGCTGCTGGGGGCTCCTCTACCTCTGCTCTAGCCGGTACTCGGGCTGCACTGTGTGCTCATCCTCTGCCCCGGCCCCGACCTCTGGTGGCTCTGATTGGGTGCTCGGGTGCCTGGTCGTTAGTACGTCCGGTACGGGTACGAACCATCTGCAACCAAAAATAGAATAGAGTTTAAGAATTTGATAACAGTAACTAGCACGATAATTAATTCCAAAGAATTTGATTGTTCTTAACAGTTACATAGCCTCTCGAAGATAGATACAGACGTCTCCGCACCGATCCGCGAGACTCTAATAATCCGAGTTATGACTTGTGACTCCTGTGAACCTAGACACTCTTATACCAACTTGTCACGACCCGAATTACCCTTTGAACGGTCTCGTGATGGCACCTAGTCCCTACGACTAGGTAAGCCTAAAACTTGCGGAAAATAAGGCAAAAACAATAATAGAAACAGTAAAGAAGAAGCAATACTATAAAAATTTTAGCCGCTCGACATTTACATCTTTTACTTTCCCAAAACCCGGAACATCACAAAGTCACAAACTCTGAACTACTGTAGCTCTATACAAAGAAATAAGGAAAATGTATCTATATATCTCCTATATCTGTACTAGAGTATGAATGGGACTCGTGAGATCTTGTGGACGCAGCAGAATTACCTCGCGGTCTCCTATACAGCTGCTAAGATGCGCCTAGCCACTGTATTGCGTGCTGGTACCTGGATCTGCACATGGGAAAAATATGCGCTGGAAAGGGCGTGAGTACTCCATATTCGGTAGTCCGTAAGTGCCAAGCCTAACCCCAGTCAAGTAGTGACGAGGTCAGGTTGAGGCTCTAAGGAGTTTTAAAACAAGTCAATATAAATTTAAATCAGTGAAATATAGATAAGCAATGATAAACAAGATTAATGGAAACTGGAAGAATTAATAAGAGAAAGAGAGCCCTCGGCTCAGCACAACATATATCTCAACAGTAAATGTGCAATGCAGTACAAGGGGAAAGCTCCCGGATCTCAGTCCGTAGTCCCAATTTAAATATGTTATGCAGTACAGGGGGAAAGCTCCCGGATCTCCGTCCGTAGTCCAAATTTAAATATGCATTTCAGTACAGGTGGAAAGCTCCCGGATCTTGGTCCGTAGTCCCAATTTAAATATGAAATGCAAAAGATGTCAGATACGGTTTAATTAAAAAGTCCAGGAAAAAGAAACAGGCAAGAATAGAGTAAAACTGCCTAAGCATGGTGCATCTAGTAGCAAATAAGAGGAAATCAAGTAAGGGCAGGTAGGCATGCTTATCCTTAAGCTAACTACTCAGTTAAGACAGGAAACATTAATATAGGAATGAAAATGAGTGATTACACGAAAGTAAAAATGGAATTTTAGCAACAATGACCCGTGTACGCACTCGTCACCTCACGTACACGACGTCCACGTAACAAAATAAGTACAAAAATGCCTAAGGGGAAGTCCCCAACACAGAGTTAGGAAGGCCACTTACCTTGACTGCGCTAATCAACTCAATACCACGCTCATGCCATGAGTATCCCACTCCGGGTGGCCCAAATCTATTCAATTTGGTTACATAACGTAAATATCACTTCAAGGAATCAAATTAACTAATAAGTTCGAAGCTAATATGCAAAATTAGGAAATTCGCCCAAAAAGTCCACTGAACCCACGTCTCAGAATCGGGTAAAAATTACATTTTCCGGACACTCATTCACTCATGAGTCTAACCATATAAGAATCTCTCAAATCGAAAGTCAAACACCCAAGCAAAACTCAATAATTCGGTCTATGAAGTTCATCCCATTTTCCCCATTTTCTACCCAAAATTTTCGAAATTAAAGGTTGGATTTAAGATTGGAATCATGGAAATTGATCTATAATGGATAGAAATCACTTACCCAAGTTACCCAGGTGCAAAATCCTCCAAATATCGCCTCTCCCGAGCTCTCAAATTCAAAAATGGTGAAAATAGGCTTAAACCCTCGAATTGGGGTTTTAATGTTCTGCCCAGGCCTAAATTGTGATGTACGGTCGCGGTCATAGAGATGCGATCGCATTGGCTAAGCCACACCCTCCTAATGCTGGAACACAATGCGGTCGCAAACAACCAGCTGTGTTCGCAGGTCATTCATGGACTGGACCCTACGCGTTCGCAGCTAAGGCCCACGCGAACGCATAGAGTGAAGCTTCCCTGCCCGGCCCAATAACCCTTATGCGCTCGCATTTCTCTTATTGCAATCGCACTGAACAAAATCAGCTGGGCCCAAACTTACTCCCCGCGATCGCGGCCCGAAACACACGATCGCACTGAAGGATTATCTGATGCTCAAGAAAACCAGAAACAACAGAAGTTTTAAGGCGAAAGAAGTCCATTTGAGCACCCGAAATACGCTCGAGGCCCCCGGGACCTCAACCAAACCTACCAACCAACTCTAATACTTCATTAAAACTTGGTCGAGCCTTAAAAACACATCTCATAACATCGAAATTATCAAATATGCATAGATTCAAGCCTAAGAACTTATGAAATTTCTAGAATTGACATTCGATGCTGAAACACGTCTAAACTCATCCGAATGACCTTAAATTTTGCACACGGGTCATAAATGAAATTATGGACCTAATGTAGCTTTCGTAATTCCATTCCGATTCCGATATCAAAATTTCACCTATCTGCCGAAATCGCCAAAATTCTAACTTTCGCCAATTCAAGCCTAAATCCACAACCGACCTCGAAAACACATTATGAACACGCTACTAACCTCGTAATCACCCAACGGAGCTAACAGAGTCGACGGAATTCCATTACGGATCCGTCTTTACACAGCTCTAGCTACGGCCCGATTTATAAAGCTAAATTCCACATTTATGGACTATGTGTCCAAAATCACTCTGGATTTCATCACTTGTTGACCCATGTCACTGCATAGTTTTGAAGATTGACAAATGGTTGACCAGTTGAACCAAGTCCATCTGAGCACACATCTTGAGCTGAATAAGCTGGCACATGAACCGTATATGTATAGGAGATATTTGTAAATATGAAATATCAATGAACCAAGAGATTGTCTCCTAATGCGAAAAGGTTGCAAACTAATGAGTTGATTGAAGTCGAATTCAGCAAGGAAAGTAACAAAATAAAGGAAGTTGAGTTTGGTACGAATTATGTTCACCCAGGTAGAGTTGGACTAGAATTGGACGACAAGCTCAACAACTGACTCTATAAGTACTTGATGTATTTCTGCTGGAATTCTACACGCACAAAAGTTGAAGTGAATCAAAATCTGAAAGCAAAGTTCCCAGAGTTATTTTGCTAGCAGAATCATTGTGCGATCCAAAGGCTACAGTTCAACTAGAAGAACCAGTTCCATCTGATTGATTATTGAGTCTAGTTGATTGTAGTAGGAGTTTTAAAATTGTATCTTTCAGCTTTCATAGAAGCAATTGTAATAGGTACGTATTATTCAAGTTAGAATTAACTTTAGGTGTGTGGAAATTAGCTAGGGGCTAGTTACTACAAAGGGATTAGAGTTAGTCCTAGGATTACAAAAGAGTTTATTTTGTAAGTCCGTTTGGCTCAGAGTTTTAGTGAAGAGTCTGAGCGAATCCTACTGAGGAGTAGGTCGTGGTTTTTTCACCTTTTGAGCCAGGTGTTTTCCACGTAAAAATCTCTGTGTTTTTACTTTACTGCTTTTATTATTCCGCAACAGTAGAAGTTGGAACACCAAGAAGAACCAGGTTCTTCTAGAGAGACAGCACTCGAAAATTGGGTACCACACAAATTAACCTATCTTCTTGTGTGGTATTGAAGTCTAAAACATCAATTGGTATCAGAGTAGGTTATCCTTGAAAGGCTAACACCTTGGAGAAGATCAAGATGAGTGCACCACCTAGAAATTAGGAAGGTCAATCAACTGCAAGGCCACCACTCTTCAATGGCCAGTATTACTCTTGATGGAAAAATAGGATGAAGGATCATCTAATTGGAGAAGACTATGAACTCTGGGACATAGTCATTGATGGTCCTCTATCTACCATGATGAAGACTGCTGAAGGTAGAGATATACCAAAGACAAGAGCTGATTGCACTGCTGAGGATCTGAAGAAATGGGAGAAGAATGCAAAGGCCAAAAAGTGTCTAGTGTGTGGACTAGGTCCAGCGAGTACAACAAAATCCAAAGTTGCACCACCGCCAAAGAGATTTGGGATACCTTTCAAGTAGCCCATGAAAGAACACCTCAGGTAAAAAGGTCAAGAGGTACTCTACTATACTCTCAGTATGAAAACATCACTATGAAAGAAGGAGAGACTATCCAAGAGATGTACACAAGGTTCAAAACCTTGACTAATGAACTGAAGTCTCTTGGAAGAGTCATTCTTGAAGAGGACAAGGTTGAGAATATCCTAACAAGGGTCTTGCCTATTTCTTGGAAAAGCAAAATCACTGCTATCCAAGAATCCAAAAATATGGCAACCCTAAGATTGGATGAGCTAATTGGAAACCTCACTGCCTATGAACTGAGAAGGCAGACAATGAAGATGGATGGTCTAAAGAAGGAGAGGAGTCTAGCACTAAGAATCACTGAGGGAGCAGATCTAGAAGATGATGAGATGGCCATGATCACCAAAGAATTCAGAAACTTTCTCATAAGGAAGAAAGGCATCTCTAGAGGAGGAAACTACAACAAAGCAAAAGCTCCAGAAAGGCCAACCAACGAGGGATGCTATAAATGTGGTAAGACTGACCATCTCATTAAAAATTGTCCTCAGTGGGAAGTAGAATGGAAAAAACAGAGATATGAGATAAGGAACAGGAAGAAGGAACAGGTCCAACCCAAGAAAACCACAACAAAGGCTATGGTTGCTGCTTTGGGGGAAAGTTCAGATGAAGAATCAGAAGATGGGGAGACTGAAGATCAGGCGCTCATGGAAATTGGAGAATCTGACAAGGAATCACATGAAGAACCAGAGGTAAGTATCTCCCATCTTAAAAACAAAGTAAAGTTCCTATCTAAGGAAAAACTCTCTGAGTTGCTACTTGATTTCATAGATGATTCTGAGGAAACAACCAAAGAGAAGGATCAAATATCTAAAGAATGTGCAATGCTGAAAGCAAAGTGCATGAACCTGGAAATCAGATTCAGTGAATCTGAAAAGAAAAACACTAACTTGTTGAACCAGGTTCATCCGCTTGAAACTGAGATTCTAGAACTAAAATCTGAAAACTTAAAGCTAAAGCTAGGATCAAGTAAAAAGGTTGTTGATTATTCTCATGTCATGTTAGAAGAAAACATGGGAAAACTAAAAGATAAGATGTAAGCCAAGGACGAACCGATAAGAACTCTTAATGAAGAACTTGGCTAAGTCAAACATGAAATAGATCGAACTTGTAAACGAAATAGGTCCTCTGACGCCCTGATATGGCTTCAAGAGAATCATAGTAGCAACAGGAGAGGGATTGGATTTGGAAGTCAATTGCCCAAGTGGGATCCCAAAAAAAAGTATCTCACTCTTCCTGAGAATAAAATCTGCACCCATTGTGGTAAGACTGGGCACTACAAATATGGGTGTACTGCAAAAGAGAAGGCTAGTCGAAGAAATGAGAGGTTTGTAAAAGGGAAAATTTGGCTACCAAATTGGGCCAGGAAAAATTTGATTCATTTATTCTCTCATAGAAAAGGACCCAAACTAGTTTGGGTTCTTAAGACTAACCTCTGATTCTTTT
>MDKI01271415.1:0-34480 GCA_005239505.1 Nicotiana paniculata | reverse complement strand
ACGTGAATAAATTGATGCAGTGCTGAGTTGCTAGTGTTTAATTGGGTTGTGGTTCCCGACATTAGTCTTGCATTCTTTCCATTCTCCTTGTGTAATTTTATTATGCTGTCCGTTGATCGTAATTATTGAATTTTTTCCGTATTATTCGATCGTACCGTTATTTATATCGAATAATTTTAAATAGATATTATGTTTCGGTCATTGGTACAATTATGTCTTTTTACTTATTAGGCCAGTGGTGTCTTGACTAGTCCTCGTCACTACTTCACCGAGGTTAGTCTTGATACTTACTGGGCACCGCCGTGGTGTGCTCATACTATACTTCTGCGTATTTTTGTGTGCAGATCCAGGTAATTGTTGTTGTTAGCTGCATAGATCATTGATGAGGAGACTCAAGATAAACCTGCTGCTGCGTTCACAGGCTTCGGAGTCACCTTCCTGTTTATGTCAATTGTACTTATTATTTCTAGACAATTGTATTTGGATTCGGTTGAAAGATGTCGTAGAGCTTATGACTTGTATATACCTGGGTTTGGAAAATTGTAAACTCTGTCAAGATTTCCATATCGAGACTGTTATACTTCCTTTATTATTATTGTTCAGTGGAAATGTTAGGCTTACCTAGTCCTTAGGACTAGGTGCCATCACGATACCCAACGGAGGGAAATTTGGGTCGTGACAAACTCAACACTACATTACTCTCCACACCAGGACTTAGCCACAAATACCATTAAAATGGTCAAAATCTTCGAGTGTAAAATTTCACCCACAAGTTTCTATATTGAAAGCTTTAAGGTAACATCCTTTTTAAAGGGAAAATTCTTTTGAAATATAATTTTTCCCAAGAAATGTCTCTCAGATATAGTTTTCTTCAAGATAAAACCTTTTCAAATATATTTTTTCAAAGAAAGTGTCCTTTAAACATAGTTTTCTTCAATATAAACATTTTTCCAAATATTCTTTTCCAAAGGGATATTCTTCAACATAGTTTTATTTAACATAAACGTTTTTCAAATATTATATTCCAAAGGGATATCCTTCAACATAGTTTTATTTAAGCTAGTTGTTTTTCAAAATGGACTTTCCAAATAATTGTCTTTCAAACACAATTCCCTTGATAAAATCCACCCGGATCCCGTTCCATAGTTCCAAATTCATCACACAATATAGAAGATCTCCGGAATACGTCCATAGTCCCAAAACAATATGCAGTGCTGGGGGATCTCCTGAAATACGTCCGTAGTCCCAAAGTAAATATGCAGTGCTGGGGGATCTCCCGGAATATGTCCGTAGTCCCAAAGTAAATATGCAGTACAGGGGGGGGGGGAGCTCCCAGAATACGTCCGTAGTCCCCAATTTAAATATGCAGTACATGGGGGATCTCCCAGAATACGTCCGTAGTCCCCAATTTAAATATGCAGTGCAAAAACCAAAGACAACAATTATAGCACGACAGAAAACTCGTACATCACCACATCAAATACAAAGCGATCATGAAAGTGACACAAGGTATGACGAATAAATCAATACAAGAACTTCAATTCACAAGGAAGCAGTAGAACATCGTTCACAAGGAATAATCACGGTAAAGAATACTAAGTGTAAAGAGAACAACTTGAACAGGGAAAAACAAGACAAGCAACAAATCCACAAATTCAAGTCAACAATGAGAAGATAACACAAGTCAAATAATTCCAAGTAAGGACAAGTCGACTAAGATATAAGTTATCTAAACCCCTTATGAGGTTGAGCAATTATGAGGGATATTCAACAATTCAATTAATTATAGGTAGTTTATGAAAATATAGCAGGATGATAGAGAGGTAAAACCTTTGGTTAAGCCAAATCAGAGTCAAGTAGGTAGTAAGGGTGGATCCTAAAGCAATTATCTCTAATCAAAGCATGTAGAGGGGAAACTTGCAAATAAGGACCCAAGCGTATCAAGAAAAACTTCATACAAGGTGAATATAAGGACCTAAGAACCCTAAAAGGTCAACCTTCTACAAATAAATCCGAGCACACACTCGTCACCTCGCGTACACAGACTACAATCACATAGAAAACTCAAATCCTAAGGGGTAATTCCCCCACACAAGGTTAGGAAAGATACTTACCTCCAGGACGACAACTCGGTACTCTAAAATGGACTTCTCGGCGAAAAGGCCTCCGGATGGCTCAAAACCAACTAGAACAACTTCAAAACACACATAAAACTTATAAGGAACTATTCCGGATAATAAAGCTTCAATCTTTTATAAATTCTAAAAATCGATCCAAAAGTCGACCCTCGGGCTCGCACCACGGAACCCAACAAATTTTACAAAATCCGAATACCCATTCCAATATGAGTTCAACCGTACAAAAATTACTAATTTCGGATACCATTTCGTCCCTCAAAATCATGGTTTTTCATTTTAGAAATTTTCTTCAAAAACCAACATTTTCCCCAACTAAAAACACAATTTAAATGATAAAAACAAAGACTAAATCATGGAATATGTTAGATTCTAGGTGAAAAACACTTACCCAATCGATTTGTGTGAAAAACCCTCAAAGAATCACTCCAAATCGAGCTCCACTAGTCAAGATATGAATACAATGGTCTAACCCTCGATTTTGGAATATATTCTATCTGCCCAGGCATTTGTACATCGCGATCGCGAGAGAAGGGATGCGATCGCGTAGAAGGGAAATAGCTTCTGCCAAAAAAATGAGCTACACGATCGCAGAAGGGCGTATGCGATCACATATAAGGGGGTAGGAAGTGTTATGCGATCATGTGAGGAGACGCGCAAACGCATTGAACAAAAGGCAATACCTACGCGAACGTGTGGTACTTGATGCAAATGCGGAGAAGAAATAACCAACAGCCCCCAGCCCCTAATTTCTACTATGCGAACGCGGGGGATGGGATGCTAACACGAAGAATAAAAATGCAAGGCTTCACGAATGCGAAGTGATAAACGCGAATGCGAAGAAGGATTTCGAGGTAGTTGGCAACAACACGCCGCGAACACGAAAGGCTGTTCGCAATCGCGAAGGAGAACACTAGAAGCAGAAAAACAACAGTTCAAAAATAGCAGGAATTGACCCGTAACCCTCCCGGAATACACGTGAGACCACGCCTAAACACACAAACAAGTCATATAACCTCACTTGGACTCGCTCGAGGTCTCAAATCACATCAAGAAGCGATGAAACTACGAATCACACCAATAATCGAACTTAGGAACTTTCAATTTTTCAAACTTCTAAACTCGTGACGAAACCTATCAATTCAACCCGGAATGACACCAAATTTCACAGACAAGTCCCAATTCACATAACGGAGCTGCTCCAACTCTCGGAATCGCATTCTGACCCCGATATCCCAAAAAGTCAACTGTGGTCAAACTACTCCCTTTTCTAAACTTCAAATTTTCCAACTTTCGTTGAATTGCCTCAAATTACTCCACGGACCTCCAGGTCCAAATTCGGACGCACGTCTAAGATCAAAATCACCATACGAAGCTGTTCAAGTCCTTGTGACACTGAACGAAGCTAAAATTCTCAAAATGATCGATCGGATCGTTACACATAAGCTGTTTCGGGCCCTGTTCTTTTGGATTTACTTGTGTCTGCAGGTAATGTCCCTTGGGGACGATTTTTTAGAGCCATAGAAATTTATCCTAATTGAATCTCAATACCCTTTGTCGCTGATTCATGTGAGTCCATTCTCTATTGCATTTTTCCCGTGGACCAATCAGTTATTACAACATTCTGTTATTGCTGTCCAGCATTCCCTTAAGTTCAGTAAACCCATCATCTTGTCTCACAATCTGATTTTGTTGAGGTTGTTGATAAGCTAGCTGCTTATTTTGCTGGTTGTAACCCTGTTGCCTTTAGTAAGGCACCACTTGACCCTGTGGTTGCATAGCTCCAGAATTGTTGTTGTTATTGTACTGCTACTCTGCTGGTCTATATTGTTGATTTTGTTGTCCCCAATTTTGACCACCTTGCCTCTGTCCCCCATAGTTTGCTACATAGTTCATATCTTCCTGATAGTGCTTGTTGTCAGCTTCCGCACTCCACGGGAAAGCATATGGTTGGTTAATGCATGGTGTACATAAGCCCCGATTAGTTGCATCAACTATGTGTACCTGCTGATTCTGGCCTGATTCATTAATCTTTTTGGTGAGGATACTCATTTGCGTCATTAGAGGTGACCATATTTTCATCTATGGAGTTGTTTGGGTCCAAAGCCACTGAGTGAACTACATGAGTGTTTGTGGAGTCTCTTGTCATCCATCCTGAGTTTTGGGCCATCTTATCAAGTAGGATCTTGCATTTCCCGAATGTTTTGCTAAAAAATGCTCCACCTACTGAAGCATCACCATTGGACTTTAAGCCGTCTTCCTGTCTCATTTAGAATCTCTTCCCCAAAATCTGATCTAGAATGCCATGATGTGGACACTTAACCAGCATACCCGTGAACCTCTCCCATGTTTCTTGTAGTGATTCTGTTGGTCTCTGCCTGAAGCTCAATATATCATTATTTTTTTGGCAGTTTTATTGGGTGGGTACAACTTGTTCAAAAATTGCTTGACTAATTCCTCCCAAGTAGTGATCGAGTTTATGGGGAGTGAACTAAGCCAAGTCTGAGATTCTCCTGTCATTTAAAATGGAAACAACAACAACTTTATTGCTTCCGGTGTCACATTAGGTTGCCTTTATGTGACATATATCGACAGGAAATTCTTCAGATGCTGCTGAGGATCGTCGATGTATGACCCTGAGAACAGTCCCTTGTTTTGCAACAAATGTAGCATGTTGTTTGTGATTGAAATAATTCTGCTTGTATCTGAGGGATTGAAATTGCACTTTCCAGATTATCGGCGGTGGGTTGTGCCCAATCATATAATGCTGCTTCTGGTACAAGAGGCACCACACCTTGATTGTTTGGTTCATTCTCATTGTTTATGTTGTTGATTGGATTTTCTATTCCGTAATCCATGCCTGGTTTGATTTGTTCTGTCGAGTTTTTTTGCTGTTTGCCTTTCTTGTTTGCATAATTTAGTGCCTCAAAAACTTTCTCAGGATCTGATAATGTTTCGAGCAATTCACCAGTTCCCGAGGAGTTCATAGGCATGCACCTGTAACACCCAAGACTACAAACGTTAAAAATTTCAACTTATTTGGTTTAAAATGAAGAAAATTGACTACACTAAGAATTCTAGCACTTCTTTTAGTTGCAATTAATAACACCGATAATTCCTTGACAACGGTGCCAAAATTTGATCACGCCCGACTATGCCTTATAAAAAGGACTTAGCAGTCATTGCAAATATATTCCGGCTAATAAGTCTGGATTTGAATCTCACAAGGAATTAACCTATCAAACATAGCTACTAGACTCGCACAAATGCACGCAATCAATCTTCCAAAATATTTAAATGACAATTTGGATGTTTACTAACTAAATAATACATAATGAAAATGCAACAATTAATAACTAACTACTAATGGGTTGTAGACAAGAATTGGAATGATCTAAGGTTGTGATTTCTCCTATTGTCGGAATCTTTTCCGCTACGTTTTTTATAAATTTGCCTAAGTCTTCTCTACTAATCATGAGCACTCTGACTGTCGCAACGACGCCAAAATTTGAGAACTCCCAACTATGCCTTATAAAAAGGACTTTGCGGTCGTTGCAAATATATTCCGGCTAATAAGTCTGGAGTCGAATCCCACAGGGGATTAACCTATCAAACATAGCTACTAGACTCGCACAAATTCACGCAATCAATCTTCTGAAAATATTTAAGTAACAATTTGGATGTTTACTAACTAAATAATACGTAATGAAAATGCAACAATTAATAACTAACTATTAACGGGTTGTAGACAAGAATATGAATGATCTAAGGTTGTGATTTCCCCTATTGTCGAAATCTTTTCCGCTACATTTTATATAAATTTGACTAAGTCTTCTCTACCAATTATGAGCACTCTGACTGTCGTAACTATCTCTCCAGTAATTACCATATTTTACATAATTAAATTACAAAATAATGATAAAGGGATGTAGAAATCGATGAGTCAAGCTCCCAACGGTTGTTCCGCGAGCTATCCTTGCCTCCGGTGGCAAAAGTCCTCAATAGTCGCATTTTTAGTTCTATTTATATGTGTAGGAAAAAACCTAAACTCGTAGGCCGAGTCCTAGTCAAATCAGGAGACAAAATAAGTCTTCAAAACTCGGAATGTGCATGACTCAGACCTGGCCTCGCGAGGCAAAACACCAGCTTAAGCTCGCCCTATGCCTGGCGTCGCGAGGTATAACGCCTGGTGGATCTCGCCCCAGACCTCACCTCGCCAGCTCCCACGCGAGCTAAAGAGCTAGCCCAGCCTGCTCTAGGCCTGGCTTCGCCCGCTTTCTCCTTTTCAACTATTTTCGAGCATGCTTTAGACTTTTAAGTATTCCTTTTGCTCTACTTTCATCTCCAATTCACATACACATAAAATAGACTTCATTACGCACAAATAAAGTGTAATTTATCATTAAAGCATATAAAATGCAAGACGAATAGTGTGCTAAACCATGGAATTATAGCCACACATCACTCTATCTAACCAGAGTCGATGAGAAGCTACCCCATGGCTGTCCTTAACACATAGCAACATTTCATGCTTTCTTCAAGGCCAGGTAGCTTTTAAGGTAAATTTTACAGCATTACTCTTGTTTTTCTTTCTCAATTTCTCTCCGTTATGTTATGATAGTAATATATTATTGTTGCAGCGGCTTACGCACTTCAATTAAATAATCCTTGGATACCGTATCTGCATCACCACAAATAAATTCCATGATGCCTGAAATTTTGCATTTTTTTGTAGAAATGTGTGTGACATATTATGCATAGTGTATGTTGATAACCCTAAGATGACACCAGTAGAATGTAAAACATATGCTCTTAAAACTACTACTCTAGCATCTTAGGTCCAGTTATGTTCCTAAAGGTGACGTCTTGGGCTATGAAGATGTCCACTCACCCCTTAAAGAAGAAACACAAACAATAATTGATCAATGATATCATTAATGGTGCAACATAAATTCAAAAAATATTTTTATGGTTAATGTGACCACCTAATTTTTGATTATATTTGAATTTTTCAACACTTTTTAATATTTAAATATTTATAAATTTAATCTTTATATTTTAACTTTTGTTTTACTTTTTTATGGATTTTATTTAAGAAATTAAAAACTTTAAAAAAAAAGAGTCGCTCTTAGAAGTACATATTTTGTTTTCGTTTGTAAAAGTAAATTCACAAAAAAATATATGTTTTCTTTAAGATTTGTAGTATTAAATTAGCTATGGTTTAATAATTCTTCTTTAGTGGCTTTATTTATATATTTTTGATTTTAAAATGTTTAGCTAGTATTTTAATTTATAAAGTTTGAAAACAAAAAAAGAAGGAAATGGAACGGATCAGAATTTGCGACCTTGTAAGATTCTCCTTTATCCTCTCGTAACTAACCTCACAGTCCCTCACGTCACTTATGCACACACATGCACTCATTTTCTTATTTCATTGTTTTTGTTATGAATAATAAAATAAGAAGAATATTGCAAAGAAAGAGAGATAGAGAGAGCTCTTATTGATTGAGATCAATTATAATGGAATAGAACCTCTCTATTTATAGGGGAAAAATGACTTAGCCACCAAGTAACAAACCCTAAGATCTCTCTAAAATATAGTCATTCACCTTAAATAGAATTCTATTTATAACACTCCCCCTTGAATGTCTATTCAACAAATAATGTGCCTCGTTAAAACCTTAATAACAATAAAACTCAATGGAAAAAAAATTCTAGTAAAGGAAAAGAATTACACATATCTAACAATACGCCTTTTTATTGCCTCGTTAAAAACCTTGCAAGGAAAACCTAGTGGGACAAAACCTTATAAGGGAAAAAGAGTACAATGCGTATTTACTCCCCCTGATGAGAGTATCAATTCATATCTTTGAACCTTCACATTCCAATCTTGTGCACCATCTTCAAAAGATCATTGGTAGAGATTTAATAAACAAGTCTGTCGTATTAACTTGAATGAATATGTTGCACCTTGAAATTATCATTCTTGAGAGATATATAAGGTCTTCATAAAATGTTGTGGGATGGCCTTTTCAAAATCTCCATAGATGTAAAAATTCTCTCTATCACATTATCATGCTTATAGTTATAACAAGATACATATGTGCACAAATTACACTTATCATATGGTACTTCAGGACCAAGAATTGTATATGCTTCAAGCGATTTAAATCCTTCAAGGATTGTCATATAAGTTAAGTCATATCAGTCATATAATAGACTTTAATTAGATTCATATAAAGTTTTCATGTCATGCTAGACAAATAAGATATCGAAAACTGATTGCACATACCATTGACTTTATAATTTCAAGTGTTTGAACTGAAGGTCCAAAACTATATGTCTTTCGTATGAAACAAATTCTATTCGAATTATGTCTCTTTCATTTGGCCAATATTTTTGTGTCTATATTCGACAGACTTAAGATCCTCATCCCTACTTAGCGCTATCATAGATGTCATCGACGAACGTTTTATATCGGTTCCAGCTTTTTTTCATAAAGACATGACATAGAGATCTCTTTATTCATATTTTCAGCTACCTGAATCTCTCCTAAGATTTTATGAAGTGTTATGTCATGTGATCTTCTAGATCACTTGCCTCCTTATTATGATCATTTTGATCATTTGCTCATCTTCTTTATCAAGAAGTTTTATTTAAAACCGATTTGTCTATACGTTTTAAGTGTGCCATAGACTTTGTCCTCCTAGGACTTATTCTAATAGGAGCATTTTTAGTGAGAATATAGTTACTTTCTTTGGGTCAACATGCGTCTGGCATGCTTTGCAATATATTGCAGATGAATTATCTTTTTATGAACTTCAAGTTCATATTATCTTATTCGATGATCTAAATGTACAAATGATAATTAATTCCACGTAACTTTTTCTCAACTTTGAGAATCCATCTTTGTGCGTTATGGTATTATTCAAAATATACGACGCACATCAATAATAATAAGATGAAATTATTTGGTTCCTGACCCTGAACCACTTGTGAAGGGAGAATATGATATACTTTCGTATATAACTTATATCAAACTGATATAGATAACTTTTTTCTCATAAGCAATAGTTTAGCTATTAAGTGGAGGAACTCAATAAATCATGTTGTTAAATAAGTTGTGATGTAAACCAACTTATCAAGATACACTATCTTGAATAGAACATCTGAAAATTATACTCGAAATTAAATTATTGAGCAAGTTACCTCGCAAACACCAGTTTGCAGGTTAATAATAATCACACATGTAACCATCTCATAGATGCATATTTATAAGGTATACATGGCAGGTGAATGAGCCCATATTCACTGTAACAACCCGACCGGTCGTTTTTCGTATCAGGACCCCGTTCCCCTAAATGTGACTTCCCATAGCGGCTTATTATTATTTATAATTTGCGGGGACGAGTGGTTCGGGATTCGGAAGCGTTTAGAGTGGTATAGAAAAGTTTGGTTCCTTAAGGTTGGCCTTTAAGGCCAAGTTTAACTTCAGTCAACATTTTGAGTAAACGACCTCGGAATCGAGTTTCGATGGTTCCGGTAGCTTCGTATGATGATTTCGGACTTGGGCGTATGTTTAAAATAGGTTTTGGATGACCCGGGGCGTTTCGGCACCCAATATCGAAATTAGAGTTTCCTTAAGTTTGAAATTTGGTTTTGGAATGTGTTTTTGTGTTATCGAGGTCCGAACGGAATTTTGAGACTGGGAATAGTTCTGTTATGTCATTTATGACTTGCTTGCAAGATTTGGGATCATTCCGAGTAGTATAGGTTGGTTCGGCGCACTGAAAGTGAATTCTAGAACTTTAAGTTCAAAGTTTGATTCAATTTGATTTTGGGGTCGAATTCTTAGTTTCGTTGTTGTTTTTCAAGTTCTGGAAATTCGAGCGAGTCTGTATCATGAATATAGACCTGCCAGCACCTTTGGACGGGGTCCCAAGAGGCTCGGGTGAGTTTCGGACCCCTCAGAGTTAAATTCAAAACACCAGCTTTCAACTGACTGGTTTCCTTCAGTGTGATCGTAGGTGCATTAATGCGATCGCATAGAAGGAGTTGGCAGGGTATGGGGAAATGCCTTGTGCGATTGCATGGTCTTGTCTGCGTTCGCACAGGGGTGATTTGTGGCCTGGCCTAGTTTGGTTCTCTGCGTTCGCATGTCCCCTTGTGCGATCGCACAATAGACTTTCAGGGGGGTCCTGCCGTTGGCTTCTGCGATTGCACTGCCCCAGCTGTGATTGCACACAAGGGGCAGCTGGGCAGTGTTAGTTTTAAATGGGAATTAGTCCCATTTTAGCCATTTTTCTTCACTTGTGGCGATTTTGGAAGCTTTCAAATAGGAGATTTCACCTAGCAACTGAGAGGTAAGTGATTCCTACTATAATTTAAGTTGAATACTTGGATTTTTAGGTAGATTAACACACTAATTAGTGGAAAATCATGGGTTAGAGTGAAAAACCTAGGTTTTATGGAAAACGGGAGAATTTCCAAGAAATTTTCCATGGAATCATACAAAACTATATATTAATGATCCTTAGGTTATGGGTAAGTGTTTCCTTCAAAAGTTTTCGGAATCCGAGCACGTGGGCCTGGGGGTGTATTTTGAGATATTGCAAAGTAGGCTAAATTGGTTAATTAAATAGGTAAATTCTATACTTTTGAGCATATACTGATGTATTTATGTAACATTTGGCTTTTTTCGAGTCTTTGGGTGACAGGTTGGAAGTTTCGGGCGCATTCTTGACCCGGGGAGTAGGTTCAACGCGAGGTGAGTCTCCTTTCTAACCTCGTATGAAGGAATTGTCCCCGTAGGTGATTTAAATTCTATGTGTGATGTTAGTGGGGGATACCTACATACAAAGTGACAAGAGTCCGTACGTAACAACTATTATTATTATGTCCGGGTAGTTATGTCCACATCATGCCTTGCGTTCTTCCTCGTAATGAATTATATGTTATGAATTCATGTGTTATGTGGCATTGGTTCCCTGGGATTTATGGAATTTGATAATTTTAAGGAGTTGATTATGGAAAGTAATTTTAAAAAGAATATTGTGTGTGCATGTGACTGCTTTGCAATTTACATTCCGCGAGCGGAGTGTGATTTACCCCACTCTCATGCGAGCGGAATATTGTGCTTTGAGAGAGGCACTTATGGTTCAGGCTGTTCGACCCTCAGAAGTGCATAGATATGACTATTTTATAGCAAGGATGCACTTATGGTTCGGGCCATTCGACCCTCGGCAGTGCACATACATGATTATTTTTATGGCTCAGGCGAGTTGTCCTTATCCCGTATGTGCATGATAAATTGTTATTGAATTCATAGATATTGATTTGACAGATATTTGGGGGAAGAGTAATTGTTTATTTGGACGGGGTCCCGATGGGCTCGGGTGAGTTTCGGACCCCTCAAAGTTAAATTCAAAACACCATATTTTCACTGACTGGTTTCCTTCAGTGCGATTGCAGGTGCATTAATGCGATCACATAGAAGGAGTTGGCAGGGTATAAGGAAATGCCCTGTGCGATCGCATGGGACTGTCTGCGTTCGCACAGGGGTGATTTGCGACCTGGCCCAATTTGGCTCTCTGCGTTCGCATGTCCCCTTGTGCGATCACACAGTAGACTTCAGGGGGGTCCTGCCATTGGCTTCTGCGATTGCACTGCCCCAGCTGCGATCGCACACAAAGGGCAGCTGGGCAGTGTTAGTTTTAAACGAGACCTAGTCCCATTTTAGCCATTTTTCTTCACTTGTGGCGATTTTGGGAGCTTTCAAAGAGGACATTTCACCTAGAAACTTAGAGGTAAGTGATTCCTACTATAATTTAAGTTGAATACTTGGATTTTTAGGTAGACTAACATACTAATTAGTGGAAAATCATGGGTTAGAGTGAAAAACCTAGGTTTCATGGAAAATGGGAGAATTTCCAAGAAATTTGCCATGGAATCATACAAAACTCTATATTAATGATCCTTAGGTTATGGGTAAGTGTTCCCTTCGACAATTTTCGGAATCCGAGCACGTGGGCCCGGGGGTGTATTTTGAGATATTGCAAAGTAGGCTAAATTGGTTAATTAAATAGGTAAATTCCATACTTTTGAGCATATAATGATGTATTTATATAACATTTGGCTAGTTTCGAGTCTTTGGGTGACAGGTTGGAAGTTTCGGACGCATTCTTGACCCGGGGAATAGGTTCGACGCAAGGTGAGTATCCTTTCTAACCTCGTAAGAGGGAATTGTCCCCGTAGGTGATTTAAATTCTATGTGTGATGTTTGTGGAGGATATGTACATACAAAGTGACAAGAGCCCGTACGTAACGGCTATTATTATTATGTCCGGGTAGTTATGTCCACATCATGCCTTGTGTTTTTCCTCGTAATGAATTATATGTTATGAATTCATGTGTTATGTAGCATTGGTTCCCTGGGATTTATGGAATTTGATAATTTTAAGGAGTTGATTATGGAAAGTAATTTTAAAAAGAATATTGTGTGTGCATGTGACCGCTTCGCAATTTACATTCCGCTAGCGGAGTGTCATTTCCCCCACTCTCATGGGAGCGGGCCGTACGCCATGGCGGATTGAAAGATGCACTTATGGTTCGGGCTGTTCGACCCTCGGTAGTGCATAGATATGACTATTTTATGGCAAGGATGCACTTATGGTTCCGGCCGTTCGACATTCGGCAGTGCACATACATGATTATTTTTATGGCTCAGGCTAGTTGTCCTTATCCCGTATGCGCATGATAAATTGTTACTGAATTCATAGATATTGATTTGACAGATATTTGGGGGAAGATGAAGTAGTAATTGTTTATTTACTTCCAGTATTTACTTGGATTTCAGTGTCGTATATATTTGTTGCTTACTAGCTTTACATGCCTACCGTTTTCATCATATTCTGTTAAATTATACTGTTGGACCTTAGTGAGTGTCAAGTTGACCTCTCGTCACTACTTCTTCGAGATTAGACGGGATACTCACTAGGTACATATTTATTTATGTACTCATGCTACGCTTCTGTACTTAATTGTACATGTTCTGAGGCTGGTGCAGATGGTTACCAGACCAGAGCTCGATTCTGATTATAGTTGGACCTGACTTCACGGTGATCTTCTTCTCCTGACGATCCTCGACAGCACCATGGAGTTTCTTTTTCTTATTTCCCGTCTATTTCTTTCAGACAATGGGACTGTATATTATATCTTTTGTATATTCTGTTAGTATGCCCGTAGGACTTGTGACACTAGTTCCTGGCACATACGTGGTAGTTATTATGGATTACGGGTCTGTATATATATTGGCTCACGCCTCCTTATGACCGCTTTTGATTAAAACTGGTTAATTATCCTTTTCGATTTATATTTCAAACTTTAAAACTTAGTATATATTGAAATGTTTAATCAAATAAGAAAGAACCCTTAGTAAATTGAGTGTTGGCTCGCCTGACCCCGCTGTTGGGCGCCATCATGACCTAAGTTAGGATTTTGGGTCGTGACATTCACCTTTTATATTTTCAGCATTCATGGGATTCAATCCCAATTTTAGTTGGTAGATTAATTAATGAGAACAAGCAACATAAGAGAATTCGTAAAGAACTTTCTAGTTCTTTAATATTTACCCATGTGAATTCTCTTTTATTTTTGCACATCATACTTGAATTGATATGGCTAAACCAACTATGCCAACTGAATAAATTATCAATATTTATAAACTTCAGGTTTACACCATGACAAGTGCAATTATCAATGAACTCCAAGTTTATTATGATAAGGGTTTTTATATCAATAAACATCCACTTTATTGTGGTATTCTTTTATTTGTGTAGTACAAACTGAAAAATAAAGCGGGTAACCTTTCACATACATATTACCCCATTACAAGTTGTAGTAATAGAAGATATTAAATATTTCCTTTATTTATAGTCTCGATATAACCAACCGCTTTCACGAATACTTTAGAAACTCAATTAAGTTTCTTTGTGACTTACTACAACACAATGCCGTATTGATAATCAATTTTATTCATTCAAAAGAGTAATAATTGGCTCTTCCAGAGCTCTCAATTAATTTGGTACTATCACATATTCATCAACATCTATATGGTGAATATCTCTTTTAAAGAGAAAGTTATACCATTACAGTCATGGTCAGAATTCCATACAAGATCTGTTCCTGCATTACTATTGCCCTTTAATAATCACATCGCCAAAATATTTTGACGTACAATAGGTATGTGACCAATGACCATTCATGCCATAATAATGACATTATTTTCTTGTTTCCCCTCAAACCTCTTTCTAGAGGTGAGTGGGGTAAATTCACTATCACTAGCACATTTATAATATTTCAAGAATGAATATACATTCATACATCACATGTTGTCATATTCACATCATGAATGGATCATAATCATCTACATGTGCTTTACAATATCTCATATCAAATCAATTGACAAACATTATTTTCACATAGTGAGGGATTAGTTTGAGAACCCTTATTGTTCTCATTACCACAATGATGACGATTATACTTTCATTTATTTCCACGTCCACATCCATTGATACATTCATAGTAATAAATTTGTCTTCTTTCAGACTTATCACATACTGCTATAACATTCTTTTAAGGGAATGAGAATGAAGAAAATTCAATGGGACGGGTTTCCACTTCTTTGCCCCCAATCATACATGAATTTGATCATGACAAAACATAGAAATTTTACCACTTTGGATGGTTATAATTTCTTGCAAACTCTATTAGAGTTATAATCAAAGTTTATTGTCTTTGCTTGTATTTAAAATCAAATTATAGAATTTGAAGAATTTAAAAGAGAAAAATAAAGTAAAATACTTACCTTAAATCCAAAATTTAATCATAAAGCAAGTTCATGGAACAATTGACAATCATTATGCTTAACCCTAAAGCTTCTACTCAATTGGTTAGAGTCCCGTGCTGATAACGTGTTATGAACAATAAAGGAAGAAGAAGAGTATTGCAGAGACAGAGGGATAGAGAAAATTATTATTGATTTTTGGATGAATTAAAATGGAATAGAACCCCTCTATTTATAGGAGAAAAGTGACTTAGCCACCAAGTAACAAATCCTAAGATCTCTCTAAAATATAGACATTCACCTTAAATAGAATTCTATTTATAACAGTTTTTCTTTAATTTTGACTTTAGTGTCTTTCTCACCCCACTCAATCATAGGTCACATTTTTCTACCCATACTTATCACAATTTCAAGAGCATTTTACCTCAAAATAACTCACCATGCACAAAAAGAAAAAAAAGACCCCAAATTCCTTTCTTGATCTCCAAGCTCATAGAACTATATATAAATGCACTTATACACAACACAAGAGGGGGGAGTGACGATAAAACAGGAGAGGGGGCGGACCAGAGAAACAGAGGGAGCCTTATCCTTCTTTCACCCATCTTAGTTTTGTTTATCCTTAAAATCGGATAATAATTAAATTTGTAAGTTTGTTTTAAGGATACGTGATTTCACTTGGCACAAATTGAGTAATATGGGAATTAATGCTAAAAATTGACTGTAAAATAAAGCAAATCCGTGTAAAGAGCAACTTGGCCTTCGAGCTAGAGATCACCCTCGAACCAACTGGATTAAGAAAATATGAACTGAACTGAAGAACAAGAGAGATTAAGAGAGAAAAAAGTATTGTATTGTTTTGTTATGTGAGAATTAGATGATTACAAATGATTAGAACCCCCTTTATATAGTATAGAAATTCTACTTATGGTACAATTCTAAATACAGAAGGAAATCTCAAGATTGACTAAATAACCGTTCTTGATTTTATTCGTGCTAAGATTCCCGCCACGATACTTGCCTGGTCACAGATATCTCGAATTTTCGTTAATAGGCTTTCTTCGGTCTCGCCTCAATGTATATTCTGTTTGGCCTCGATCCTGGGTGGTCTCAATCCCGATTGGTACTTTGAATCCCGAGCTTGGTACCGCACCTTCATGTCTCGATCTGATATAACACGGGATCGATCCTCGGCCTACCATCCTGGTCTCGATTAATCAAACAAAATCGGGTGAGCCTGGTTTTGACCGATAAAAATAGTCCCCTCGTTTTTTGGAATGTAATGACAAGAAACGAATTGAATCTTCGAACTTCACCCCGATTTTTCATGACGTCAGCACCATGATGTAAGCGACATAGTTGACCGAAAAATCTAGTCGGTACAGTTCCCCAGGCATTTAATGTGCGTCAGTCGATGGTCGGCCACTACCAACTTTGAATCATCGCCGTGAAACCAATAAATATGCCCCTTTCTGTTTTTCAAACTTTACTTTCAATCTCTTCTACTCTAATCTTCAAATTTCTTTTCATTCTTCAAGATTCTTATCTTCAGGTCTTTGAGTTCCATTGTTGATCCCTTCTAAAACACCAAATATTACCATTTCCATTCTTCTTTTCCCTTAAAACCCAAATGGCTAAGACGTCAAAGCCTGTTCCACTAAAAGAAACTGCTTCCTCGTCTCGACCGGCCGGCGAGAAAACAACGGTAGAGCCACGCCCTGAGGAGTGTGTTCCTGGGGGGGGGGGGGGTCATCAGTTTCGACTTCAAAAATCGAGAAAATCTCATCGGTCCCCGGTCGATGCGAGCCATTATCGAGATACATATGCTTGATATCCAAGAGTTTCCTCAACAATGTGAAGAAGGACTGCAACTGGGAAAATAAAGAGTTCGTGATACCGGCCCCGGAAGAAGCTATCACTACCCACGTGGAAGGTTTCTTGAGTGTTTAAACTTACCCTTTCACGCTGGGTCCCCTCGATCCAGTAATTTATAGACTTCTGTAGAAAGTATCAAGAGACCTTCAATCAAATCCACCACTCTTTCTGGAGGATTGTGATATTACTCCGCTTCTTTGTGAGAAAAATAGACGGGTTCCTGTCATGCCCCAAAATCCATAAGGTTGTGATGGTGCCGGACACCACCGTCAGGCAAGCCAATATTTAATTAGTTGAAATAGATTCCTGTTTTTAACATTTTTGAAATCATTATCTTTAACTTGTTACGTAATAACTAAACAAAATCCGTTAAGTAAATACAACAGTTTTAATATTCCATTTTTTATAAAATACATCCCATACACATCCGAGAATCCGGTGTCACAAGTACATGATCAATTTCTAAGAATTTTACAATTTCTACAAAGTTTGTCCGAAATACAAGTGCACAAGGAAATTAAAATAATGTAATACAATACGAGGGAGAATCTGTCAGCTGCGGATCGCCTTCGGATGATGCAGCACGCCTAAGTCTCCAAACCAGCCACATCACTATGAAGGTACCTGTGCAATAAAAATGCACAACAAGTGTAGCATGAGTACGAAAACAACGTGTACTAGGTAAGTCGCCCGCCTAACCTAAGAGAGGTAGTGACGAGAGGTCGAATTAGACACTTGCTAGAGGTCAATTTAGTATATTCAAGAGTTACACTAAGCATGATTATCATAGGCAATTTATTAAAATCGGAAATAAATAATATCAACTCCTTCCACATTTAACACTTTAAATCTTCGTCATATTAATAACAATTAATCAACATGGGTGATTTAATCAATGGAAAGGAACAACTTCTTCAAAAATTTTAATAACTTTAAATTTATGTCATTTCAGTTGACAACTTAAAATTCCAGGCCAGTAATCAGGCAAAATCATAGCAAATACGCAGTAAATATCATGCGCAAGCAATTTCGAGGGTCGAACGGCGCGGACCAACAATAATAATTGTGCATTTCTGAAGGGTCGAACGACTCTAACCATAGATGCATCTATTTTTCTCCGCTCGCGAATCGATCATGCGACGCGGTCAACATAAAAATAATAAGGCTAGCCTGCTCTCGAATCATACCTGTGACTCAGGTGCTCATATGTACACATATTCACATAATAAATCCGTATTTTTATCAAGACAACAGTTACTCCGGAAAGTGGTAAAATTCTTCTTAAATGAACATGAAAAATAGCTTTTAAATCTTTGTTTTGAAACTCATTTGCCAAGTTTAATAATATTCAATAATATAACCTTATCAGGTATACAATTATCCACGGAGGAATCAATTCTCTTACCAAATAATTATGAAAGGTACACTCTAGTCTTCTTAGGAAATCAATTACCGATTCAATAGCATTTACAGCCCAATATTAGTGGCAGGATAACATGTACAACACGTACGGCATGCTAGTGGGTCCTAGTCTACCCGGACATGGCATAATAGTAGCTACGCACGGACTCCCCTCACCTCGTGCGTACGTAGCCCCCGAAGATAATATCACATACTTAATTAGTTCACCTAGGGGGACAATTCCCCCTCACAAAGTTAAAGGAGACTTACCTCGCTCCGAAATTCCATAACCGGCTTCCAAGCCCTTACGACGACTCCAATGGACGCACAATGCCCCAAAATTATTCAAATAAAGACAAACGAATGAAAATATACTCTAATATTTGTAACAATTTAAATTATATAATTTCCCAACCGCTAAGTGAATTGACAAAAATGCCCTCGGGCCCACGTGCCCGGATTCCGAAATTTCTCAAAGATAAACTCTACCCGTTTGTGCGTTCGCATGTCTACATGCACGTTCACATAAGCCAAGCACTAGAAGCCTCCATACGCACACTGTGCGATCGCACCTTCAGCCCTGTGATCGCACAAGCCTTCACCCTGTAGCCCAACTTTTCCTCCTCCGCGATCGCATTGCACTTCATGCGATCGCATATGCCAAAATCCAGCTCCCTTGAATTTCTTCTCCGCGATCGCACTTCACGGGCCGCGATCGCATAGCACATCAGTGACACCAGCAAACAACAACAGGAAGTAGGGGGAAAATGGTCTGAAACCACCCCGAAACACACCCGAGGCCCCTGGGACCCCGTCCAATCACACGTCTCTGTCCCATAACCTTACACGGACTTGCTCGAGGCCTCAAATCACATCAAACAACGCCGAAATCACGAATCACACTAAAATTCAACTTTATGAACTTTGAAATTTCAAACTTCCACATTCGATGCCGAAACCTATCAAATCACGTCCGATTGACCCCAAATTGTGCACACAAGTCATATTTGAAATTACGGACTCGGTACAACTTCCGGAATCATATTCTGTCCCCGATATCAAAATTTCCACTTCCGGTCAGATTTCTCAAAAATCTTCAAATTTCTATCTTTAGCCAAATGACTTCAAAATGACCTACGGACATCCAAATTCTCCGAATCTCCCAACTCCAGAATCACCATACAGAGCTATTCCGAGGCTCGGAATCCTCAACGGACATCAATAACACTGAAATGCCTTACATCCCAAATTTATGAAATTCTTCTAAAATGCTATCTTCCATAATATACGCTGAAACTCTCCCGGGTTATCCAAAACCCGATCCGGACATACGCCCAAGTCCGAAATCATCATACGAACCTGCAAGGACCTTCAAATCGTGATTCGGAGGTCGTTTACTCAAAATTCCAATCTTAGTTGATTCTTCCAACTTAAGGCTTCCGAATTGTGAATTTTCTTTCCAAATTAACTCTAAACTTCCCGAATTTCAATTCCGACCACACCCACGTGTTATAATACCTGAAACGAAGCTGCTCACGGCCTCAACCCGCTGAACGACGCGCTAGAGCTCAAAATAATCGGTCGGGTCATTACATTCTCCCCCACTTAAACAGACGTTCGTCCTCGAACATGCTAAGAATTGCTCTGGAGTTATCTGAAATCACTGTTTAACACCCCGAGCACCTTCCCGTGCTACCATAACCCAACTGAGTACATTAGCTTGATCAAATCTGAAGATTTCTTCTTTTATCCATATAATAATCTCAGAATCCAGTTCCAACACTTGAAATTTCTCTGCCATGCCTAGTTCCAATATATAAAAACCGTATCAACTACCACACGATATACCAGGACATGACTGCATAACTTTGCTGAATTAGCACCATGCACCGCATAATTCATCATCTGCCCACAATGACACTCCCCGAACCTTAATAGGCAAGAATTCCACGAATCTGATGCTCCCAATGCACCTTACAATATATATACATACATCCTTCTATAATGCTGACGATACCACCACAACAGAGGACATGTGTAGAAATTCATAACCAACTGCAGAGTTAACAAATCACTGAATATCCCATCTTTACTAGAATCATCACCTCATTATGAACCAAAGAATAGTAACTGTCCTTTAGTGTATTTCACATAATCTTATCGCACTGATCCCTGATCCAATAATCTCGTCTCACCCAGTATGAGCTGCTCAGACAACAAATCACCCCAAACATGACCAACAGCCTCACAGGATACCACAATGCGCCAATAGGCCATAACTCGAACATGATACATAGAGGAATGACTCAGTAAGGGACTACTCGACTCACACAACTAATATGAACTTTCTCAGAAAATAGGAAGTAAAACACAAGAAAATAAATATAGGAACCTTACTCAACATCACACTGTTGCGGCATGCAACCCGATCCAAATAACATATCCGTGGCGACGTGCCACCCGATCCACACATAAAATTCACATAAGGAAATATATACGGATCTGAATTTCTCACTATCACAAAATACTGAATATCGATCATAAGCACGCTAAGTGCATAATACCATCCTGGGGAGACTGATAAAGCCATATGCTACAAAACTCAAGCACAACTGAGGTGCGATATATATATACACACACACTCTGGATCTCAAGAGCTATCCTGCTCACATAACATCCCCACTACGCGGGATCTCAACACATAGGAAATTATCAAGACGTTTCACAACTCACACGGCACAATCATAATATCACATGAATTTGACGAAGACGGAACAACATCTGCTGTTCTAATACCTTTCCATGAAAAAGCGCTCTACTGAAATGAACATGCCTGGCTCATACGGATCCCATAATCATATTTAAATCCATCCACAAACATCGAGTCTACCTTGCTCGCACAAAACTAAGCTAATAGCTTTTACCTGTGTCCATATTAACCCACTCCCTCTCATAATACATAAGAACAACCATCATAGCCGGGACAAACACCCCACAATTCGCAATCAACTGAACCGAACGCCTTCCAAGCATAAATTCTCAAATAAGCAATGTTGCACTTCCTTATACTTGGTCTAAATCTTCAACCAATCTGGTGACTACATGTCACACTTATACAATCTTCCCGTGATCATTGTTCCACAATCTTCCACACAAGGCAACAAGTCTGCACTTCCACCATTGGCCACATCTACGCTGTAAGACAAATCAAGAACCCATAACCAGGGTACAAAGCCTCTTCCACCGAATATCGATCTCAAGTGACACCTAAGATAACACCAGCTCACTCTGAACTTTCAAATCACTTTTTCTTGCTCATTCGAGCTCATGACATCCTTGTTAACACCAAACCGCAAATCTCGATTCTTACTCCCAGTTACACACTGTTTACTGCACCTAACATGCCAATATGAGATAGCGCCAGAATTCCATCATAACTTCTAAACCACTAATAGGGTGAACACTTCATCATATAGAAACCTTTTACTTACCTCAACTCAAGAGAACCACCACAACACACGAGTGAACTCCCACAGCGACAATACATGTGAATCCTCAAGTAGTGGTCTGAACCATCATAAACCTTTCAGGATCCGCCTACACCTGACATGCCATAATATTTGAATGCTTCTAAATAAAATCTATTGCAACGGCCGACATGCCTCGCATACACCAGCACAAACCACATGCATAACTTAATCACATCGAAGGAACTGATCACTGCCGTAAATGTGCCATTTCAACCATGTCTAATCAATCTATCTTCTTTTAATTATCTTCAATTCCCTCAGGGATAATAGTAACTTCTTTCAACTCATAGCAACTCAACCCTCACTCATCCCGAGTGACCTTGATTCACGAGACCATGCTGCCTAAATATCGCAACCCGTCTCATACCCTCCTGATAATCTTTCTACAACCCGAAATTTATTTCTCCCACTCCTCCAATACTAACCTGCATGCTGAAAATAACATGGAGCACTCCAACCATTTTTCCTTTCTCAGGAATTATACTGCAAAAGCTCGACTCTTAATTATACTGCTGCCTGAAACCCTTAAACGCCACATTCTTAACTTTTGAATAAACTTGGACCGCTATTGAGAGTCACCCACTCTGATGGCCCCGAATACAGGCAACTCCAAGGCTCTTCTAGCCCATGAAGACCCTTTTCAATGAAGCGCGTGACTGAGTCACTACCCTTAACACTAGCCTATGCATTAAGCATAAATTCTGAATCTTCCAAAGCCTAACCCTGGTCCAATAGGGCCAACCTTTGCACACATTCATCAAATCCCACGCACGATCACCATTTTACTCCTTTCCCCTTAGATGAAAATAAATTTCCAACACACCGACAATCTGCAACCCTATGATAACACAACCCTACAACCCAGTTGCAGGTGGTGGGACTCCCCCACTTAGCCCGAAGCTACTCCTTGCACCACTCTAGACCCTAATGAGATCCTTTATCCTTTGTTAACATGATCTTGCTCAACCAACCCATCCAATTCTTCCAAATTCTCCCGTTAGCACTCCCTACATACTCAAATTTTCTAGCATCATTCACGCATTCTGCCTCATACGAATAGCCACTAGAATCCCTCACAGAAACTTGCCGACCATGCCACCGCTAACCTATTCACAGGAGATAGCCCACCTGTGGAAATCACCCACGGATGCCTTCCAACGACGATGTACTGCACTATCTCTACGACATCAATACCCCATCCTACGCCCTACTTCATTTACCTACTTTACTAGTCCGTCCGCTCCTCATGGACATCCATTAAATGCGCGAAAATATATTCTAATTTACCGGCTAGCACTTTTCACATATATTCCTTCATCGTATGTTGCCCAATTCCTGCCTTAATTCAATATCATTCTCTGTAGCTCTTAAACCAGCAGATCACCACGACTTCAAACTCTCTGAAGATCATCTTTCTCTAGTTGCCTTCATTATCAATACTTATCCGGTACTGAACCACCACGCCTCACGGTATCTGACCGCCGCTTCTTCAATACTTCTTCACAATACTCTGACCCCATGCAACCGAAGAAGCCATAAAACCGAAAAACTTAACATATTCCATTCTATCTGTGACGAAGACACCACATCACAGGTGCATATCCCACCTCACTTGAAGACACCAAGTCTTACTGCTTTATTAATCCCAACTCGTCCATTCATAATCCAAATGCCTTTCCTCTGCCGGAACTAAAATTCTGAAATCTCGAAATCACATTCTGAGAAGACCTCCCTTCAAACCATTCATCAGGACCCAACATATGGGCAAGCGTTCTATCATCATATCGACATCGCGCGATAACCAATCGTAAACATCATCACAATCTGAGCATAACCTCAAAGCTCTCAGAAACACAACTACTGAGCTGAAACAACATATTATCCTTCCACAGGGCAACAACAATAGCCTCAATCAACTCCGTAGGGAGAAACGTCCTGCACCATTTCAATTCCTCAAATTCCTGATTCATAGCAAGCGCTTCGCGACGCGTAAGATTGAGTAGGAATAAACATTGGCATAAGCCTCAAAGGAATCGAATCGAATGATGAGGAATCAAGAAGGGAAGTAATCCTAATGGCCCTGTAGCCTCTCGAAGATAAGTACAGACATCTCCGAACCGATCCGCAAGACTCTACTAGACTTGCTCATGACTCGTGAGACCCAAGGGAGCCTAGAGCTCTGATACCATGTTGTCACGCTCCAAAATCCATAAAGTCATGATGGCGCCGAACACCACCGTCAGGCAAGCCAATCTTTAAATAGTTGAAATAGATTCCTATTTTTAACATTTTTGAAATCATTATCTTTAACTTGTTACGTAATAACTAAACAAAATTCGTTAAGTAAATACAACGGTTTTAATATTCCATTTTTTTAATAAAATACATCCCATACACATCCCAGAACCCGGTGTCACAAGTATATGAGCAATTTTTAAGAATTTTATAATTTCTACAAAGCTTGTCCAAAATACAAGTGGACAAGGAAATTAAAATAATGTAATACAATACGAGGGAGACTCCGTCATCTGCGGATCGCCTCCTGATGATGCAGCACGCTTAAGTCTCCAAACCAGTCACATCGCTATAAAGGTACCTGTGTAATAAAAATGCACAACAAGTGTAACATGAGTACGAAAACAACGTGTACTCAGTAAGTCGCCCGCCTAACCTCAGAGAGGTAGTGACGAGAGGTCGAATTAGACACTTGCTAGAGGTCAAGTTAGTATATTCAAGTGTGACACTAAACATGATTATCATAGGCAATTTATTAAAATCAGGAATAAATAATATCAACTCCTTCTACATTTAACACTTTAAATCTTCGTCATATTAATAACAATTAATCAACATGGGTGATTTAATCAATGGAAAGGAACAACTTCTTCCAAAATTTTAATAACTTAGACAAATTAAAATTCCGGGCCAGTAATCATGCAAAATCACAGCAAATATGCAGTAAATATCATGCGCAAGCAATGCTGAAGGTCGAACGGCGCGGACCAACAATAATAAATTATGCACCGCCGAAGGATCGAACAGATCTAACCATAGATGTATCTATTTTTCCCCACTCGCGAATCGATCATGCGACGCGTTCAACATAAAAATAATAAGGCTAGCCTGCTCGCGAATCATACCTGCGACTCAGGTGCTCATATGTACACATAGCATTTTTATCAAGACAACAGTTACTCCGGAAAGTGGTAAATTCTTCTTAAAGGAACATGAAAAATAGCTTTTAAATCTTTGTTTCGAAACTCATTTGCCCAGTTTAATAATATTCAATAATATAACCTTATCATGTATACAATTATCGATGGAAGAATCAATTCTCTTTCCAAATAATTATGAAAGGTATACTCTAGTCTTCTTAGGATATAAATTACCGATTCAATAGCATTTACAACCCAATATTAGTGGCAGGATCACATGTACAACACGTAAGGCATGCTAGTGGGTCCTAGTCTACCCGGACATGGCATAATAGTAGCTACGTATGGACTCCTGTCACCTCGTGCGTATGTAGCCCCCGAAGATAATAGCGCATACTTAATTAGTTCACCTAGGGGAACAATTCCCCCTCACAAAGTTAGAAAGGAGACTTACCTCGCTCCGAAATTCCATAACCGGCTTCCAAGCCCTTCCGACGACTCCAATGGACGCACAATGCCTAAAACTATCCAAATAACGACAAACCAATAAGAATATACTCTAATATTTGTAACAATTTAAATTATATAATTTTCCAACTCCGCTCAGCGAATTGACCAAAATTCCCTCGGGCCCACGTGCATGGATTCCGAAATTTCTCGAAGATAAACTCTATCCATAGCTTTACTAATTCAAATATACAATTTACTCAAATATTCATGCTCAATTCGTGGCTAAAATCCAAATTATCAAATTTCTAGGTTTTCTTCCAAAACTTTCATTTCCCTACTAATTTCCATGTTCAAATTCATGTATAATCTTTGTATAGATCTTAAAAATATGAATAAATTACTTACCTAGTGATGCTTGGTGAAAAAACCCTCTTGAAGCTCCTCAAAGTCGACCAAACCAAAGAAGAAATGAGAAGAAATGGCCAAAACCCGTTTTAAAATACAGTCTGCCCAGCTCTGTCCTTCTATGCGATCGCATAAAGGCCACCGCGATCGCATAGGCCAAACCATGCTGCCCCAAAATTCCCTTCTGTGCGTTCGCATGTCTACAGGCGCGTTCGCATAAGCTAAACACCAGAAGCCTCCATACGCACACTGTGCAATCGCACCTTCAGCCCTGCGATCGCACAAGCCTTCACCCTGTAGCCCAGCTTTTCCTCCTCTGCGATCGCATAGGCCAAATTCCAGCTCCCTTGAATTTCTTCTCCGCGATCTCACTCCACGGGCCGCGATCGCATAGCACATCAATGACACCAGCAAAAAGCAGCAACATGTAGGCGGAAAATGTTCTGAAACCACCCCGAAACACACCCGAGGCCCCCGGGACCCTGTCCAATCACACGAATCAGTCCCATAACCTTACACGGACTTGCTCGAGGCCTCAAATCACATCAAACAACGCCGAAATCACGTATCGCACAAAAATTCAACTTTATGAACTTTGAAATTTCAAACTTCCACATTCGATGCCGAAACCTATCAAATCACGTCCGATTGACCCCAAATTTGCAAACAAGTCATATTTGACATTACAGACCCGCTCCTATTTCCAGAATCACATTCCGACCCCGATATCAAAATTTCCACTTCCGGTCGGATATCTCAAAAATCTTTAAATTTCTATCCTTAGCCAAATGACTTTAAAATGACCTACGGACATCCAAATTCACTTCCTATCGCGCTCCCAACTATAGAATCACCATATGGAGCTATTCCCATGCTCGGAATCCTAAACGAACATCAATAACACTGAAATTCCTTACAACCCAAATTTATGAACTTCTTCTAAAATGCTATCTTCCATAATATACGCCGAAACGCTCCCGGGTTATCCAAAACCCGATACGGACATACGCCCAAGTATGAAATCATCATACGAACCTGCAGGAACCTTCAAATCCTAATTTGGAGGTCGTTTACTCAAAATTCCAATCTTAGTTGATTCTTCCAACTTAAGGCTTCCGAATTGAGAATTTTCTTTCCAAATTAACTCTAAACTTCCCGAAATTCAATTCCGACCATGCCCACATGTCATAATACCTGAAACGAAGCTTCTCACAGACTCAACCCGCTGAACGACATGCTAGAGCTAAAAACAACCGGTCGGGTCATTACAGTTCCCTTTCACCCTTGATCACCTTATAAGACTGTATAGCCCTCGACTTTACTGAGGTGGGCTAATAAAGCTCCAACATTGGACCACCAAGACACTGATATCGAGTATTGACGAGGACAAAGATCGAGGTTGGATGGGCCGGTTCGCACGAGTAAGGACCACGTACTTGATTCCGGCTGAGAGCATGCCATTTCCCGAGAAATGGAATATGAAACGTAAGTATGGCTCCGTTCTTAGTTTATTTTTGGTTTTACTTCTTCATCTTCCCTTATCGGTATTTTTTTTGGTATAGCTGCTGCTTGGATGCTGGGTGCGGTTCCTCATCTCGAGAGCTAGGTTAGGAGCCTGGTCTCGACATCAATATATGGCGAGCGCACATGGCGCGATCTATCAATAGGTCGGTGGGAGTCTAAAATCATGGTAAGCCTCGTTCCTGTATTTGATGATTTGGTCATTATTAAAACGCCTTTCCGAGCTTACTCAGTTTCCCTTTTTTGCAGGTCTTGGGAAAGATGCAACAATGAGGCCCCCTACGGTGATGAGGAAGCCTCACTCCCTATCCTGAAGCCAAAAAAGGAGAGCAAGAGTAAAAGGACCTCGAACTCTGAGGGGAAAGAGCCTAAGAAGAGAGCGGCTCATAATCCTAAGAAGAATTTCATCCCCCAGTCTGTGGAGTCATCCCAGTTCTAAGGGTGGAGAAAGAAGAAGAAGAAAAAGAAGAAGAAGAAGAAAGAGAAGACGATTCTGGGCTAGTGGCCCGAGTACGGGCAAATACTGAGGCTCAAAAGGTCACTGAGTTGGTAGGAGCTGAAAACATTCTGCCCCGAGCTGATGGGGTCTCGGGATAAGATTTTGCCGAAGTCCCCGATCCAGCTAAGGCCGAAGGTGCCTTACCTCAAAGTGAGAAAGCCTCTGAGCAGGCGGTGGGTGTTGCTGCGACGACCGGGCTCGAGTTTCCTAGAGACAGAGAGAATTCCCCAAAAGATCCACTTGGGGAAATCGAGATCACAGACTCCCCATTGTTTCCTTCATTCTATGAGGAAATGATTCGGGAGGCTCGGACCGTGAAGACTTCTTACGTAGAAGGAGACCATGAAGAGGAGGACCCTTTCCGTGGCTATTTTGCTGGGGTCGACGATGTCGTTAGTCTAAGAGAGTTGGAGGTACAGAGGAAGAGCTCGGGCGAAGCTTCCTCGAGTTTCAGGTTGACCAGCCAGTTTTTGGCCCCTAGTGTCGATCCTGGGTGTAAACAGACGATTGTCATCACGATCCCAGAGGATGCACAGGTTTTTACAGCTCACGTAGTGGTGGTTAGTTACCTTCTGAGTCTAGTTACGGAGGAGGACCAAGCTCTGATGTACGAAGTGGGAGCACCTTGTCTTTTTAATGAGGCTCAACAAGTTTTGAACTGATTAAGCTTCTACTCTCTTTGTAAATATCCATCTTTATACTTGAGTTTTTCTCTTCTCATATAACTCTTTCTTTTCTTTTTTAAAAGTCCTCAGTGCATCATCACGAAACTTTCTTTCGATCTCGAGGGGAGCTGAGTCGATATGAGGCTAAAGTCCGATGGCTTACCAAGGAGAAGGACGCCTTCAAGCTTCTCAGCGAGCAAAGAGAAAAGGAAATAAAGGGCCTTCATGCTGAACTAGAGGCGACTCAGAAAGAACAAACTGACCTGACCCAGCAGGTAAAAACAATCTTAGACGTTAATGACACTAATTTGAGCGTGGTGTCTAATAGTTCGATCCCACAGGTCCAACAAAAGCTCGATATAATCGGGCAGCTTCGTGAGGAAGTGGATGCTGTGAAGGCTGAGACCATGGCGTGGAAGAAAAATATGGACCGACTTGCCTAAAAAAAGGAGGCTGCCCAAGCTCAACTGTCCTCGGCTAAAAGAAAACTCCAAAGCATGAAAGAGAAGGACTTGGTGCAAGCCAAGAAAGTTGAGGAGTTCCAGTCTCGGTTGGGTTCAACAACCTCCGATCGAGAGAAGTTGGTCACAAAACTTGCAGTGGCCAAATATAAGGCCGATGCGGAGGTAAATGTGGCCGTCTACTGATCTGACAATGAATCCACTCAAGCTCGAGAAAAGGAGGTTGCTGAAGTTGCTCTGGTTCGAGCTCATTGGGTTGCCGAGCATGACAAATTCCAATCTCGAAAGGAGACTCTCGAGGATATCTACGCTTGTGGCTTTGCTCTTACTTCCGAGATCGAGAATGCAAAAGAACTTGAAGCTGAAGCCAAGGCGTTGGCCTCTCTCTCGATGATGATTCTGGGAGCATGAGTGGGTCCGAGAGTGGAGAAGACCCCAAGGGTGAAGATGTTTCTCCTGGAGAAGACTAGGCTCTTAGGATCTGTGTCTTTCCTCTATGCTTCTTTTTATGGATTTTTGTATAGAATTCTGATCAGGCCATGTCGCCCTTGTAAATAACCTTTTGACATATATAAAGAAAATTGTCTTTCTTTCTGTCTTGTCTTGTGAAATTTTGCTTCATTTCTACCTTATGAAATTTTTCTTTATTTCTGCCTTATGAAATTGTATTCTAAGGTCCAGGGTTTAGGAAATTCGATCGAAACCAAACTAGCATAGCCTGGGTGCTTGCTCGAACTCGAGGTAAAATAACCCTTAGGTTTATATTTGAGCGAGGACGGTCTCTCGAACTGAAAGCAAAATGTAGCCCTTAGGATTTTGTGCTAGGCCGATACAACCTTTGTAAAAAAAATGTTTATGGGTTTCTCCCCCTTTTCAGCTAGGAAACATTTCCTATCATTTGTATTTGTAAGATCTGTAATGCCTTAGCATGAAATAAGGGATTGTTCGAGAGTTCAGACAATTTTTTACTCATTAGTGTTTTCAAGGCTTGATATTGTCGAATCCTTTTATGATTTTGCCGAGGTTATCCTTTTTAACCGATTTATAAAAAAATTTTAAGGCCTGTTTTATTACAGAATTCAGACGTCTCTGAACCGTGTCAATTTGGTCGTAGCCTTTTTAATTCGGGCTACTTATGTCTTGGGATTATTTTCCCATTTCACTTTGAGCTTTCTCGAAGTGTCAGTCCCTGAGTGGGGTGGCCGTGGCCTATTAAAATCGAAGGTTGCCTTTAAGGTCTTATGATCTCGAAGTTTTAATAATTCGATCTCGTCTATTTTTTGGACGGTAGTCCCCGAGCGTGGGGGTAATTGTTCGAACTCCAATTATGATCGACCCTTAAGCCTGTTTACACAATAGATCGAGAGTATGAAATTTTAAAGTAGAAAATTTTTCTAAGACATGAGATATCGGTAAGGAAAAGTATTTCTCTTAATAAATTATTATACATGCGTATATGTTTGGTGTCAGGGCTCGAGCAACCTATATGAGCATGGTTCATTCGACCGTTTGGCCCTTAATAAATTTACCTATCAAGACCCTACCGTCACGAAGTAGTGCCCGCCAGTATCCGTGGTCGACTGTAAAGAAGCCTCGGATACTGTTAAATTGTTCTCAGTTAGCACGATAAATGGTTGCCTCGTTAAAAACCTCACCGGAAAACCCATTTGGGACAAAACCGGTCTAAGGGAAAAAGAGTGCAACGTGTGCTTTCAGACCTAAAGACTTCGTGTTGAATATTCCATCGCAATTCCTAATCGAACACCTACAATGGTTAGTTTAAAATATAAATGAAAATGGAAGGGTCGTACCGTAGCAGTAGTATCGTTTTAGGAGCGATACGTTCCAATTGTTCAGTAATTATTTTCCGTTCATCATGCCGAGCTTGTAGGATCCTTTTCCGATGATGTCGAGGACTTGATACGGTCCCTCCCAGTTTGGACCCAGCTTTCCTTCATTCGGATTTCGGGTGTTGAGGGTGACTTTTCCTAGCACCAAGTTCCCGATGTTAATATGTTGAAGATTGGCTCTTTGATTGTAGTACCTTTCGATCCGCTATTTTTGTGCGGCCAATCGAACGAGGGCGGCTTCGTGTCTTTCATCCAACAAATCTAGGCTCATATTCATGGCCTCTTGATTCAATTCTTCTGTTGCATATCGGAACCTGAGGCTAGGTTCCCCGAACTCGACCGGGATAAGAGCTTCGGCACCATAGACTAAAGGGAACGCTGTTGCCCCTATACTAGACTTCGACGTTGTGCTGTATTCCCAAAGAACCTCAGGCAATATCTCTCTCCACTTTCCTTTAGCGCCGGCCAATATCTTCTTAAGATTTTGAATAATGGTTTTGTTTGTCGATTCGGCTTGTCTGTTCCCGCTGGGAAGATAAGGTGTCGATAAAATTCTTTTGATCTTGTGATCCTCGAGAAATTTAGTCACTTTTCTGCCGATGAATTGCTTTCCATTATCACACGCAATCCCGGCAGGCATCCCGTATCAACATATAATTTGGTCCCAAATGAAGTCTATGACTTCCTTTTCTCTGACTTTCTCAAAATCCTGTGCTTCAACCTACTTAGAAAAATGGTCAGTCATAAATAAAATAAACTGAGCTTCACCCGGGGCCGATGAGAGAGGGCCAACGATGTGCATTCCCCATTTCATGAACGGCCATGGGAATAAGCCCGAATGGAGCAGCTCCTTGGGCTTGTGAATCATTGGCGCATACCTTTGACATTTGTCGCACTTTCGAACGAACTCCTTTGTATCATTCTCCATATCGATCCAGTAGTACCTTGCTCTGATAACTTTGTGAACGAATGATTCGGCACCAGAATGATTTCCACAAGTGCCTTCGTGAACTTCCGGTGGGACGTAGTCGGTATCTCCCGGTACCAAACATATGGCCAATGGTCCATCGAACATCCTTCTAAACAGCATTCTGTCTTCATGCAAAGTGAACTGTGCTGCCTTTGTACGTAGTGTTTATACCTAATTTTTCTCTCATATTTTCCAAAATACATCTATACTTTCAAAATAGCGTATTTGCATCATTATTTAGTTTACAAACCTATACAAATATTTTTTTATAATTTTCCATAATTTTTAGAGCTTTAAATTAATTTTCTTATATTTAAATTATATATAAATATCAGGTAATTATCCTTTTAAATTATTTTCTGATGACTTAGTTACCTAAAATAATTATTTTTCACTTATAATATATTTTTCAAACATTTTATTTCATTACATACAATTACATTGGCATTTTTCAAGCTATTTATCTAATTTTACAATAATGACCTATATTCATACATAAAGGATCTTTATTCTATATTATTTATGTCAAAATAGCATATTTATATTTTTATAATACAAAGTTATTATTTTAAGCATTTCAGTGCGTAAATAATATTTTCATTTATTTAATAAGAATTTTTTATAAATTATTTTGATAAATTTTGGGGTATTTAAATAATAGCCCAATTTCTTACCGATTTTGGGACCCAAAACCACCCAAACCTTAGCCCAATTACCCCAAGCCCAAAAACAAATTACACCTTTTAAAATACCCGGCAATCCGCTCCAAATAACCCGCCCCATCCCCCTTACTATCCTGGCCGTTGATCTCGAGTGATCAACGACCCATAATAACCCAACCCCTTTTAATTACCCCCCTTCACACAGAACCCTAATCCATTTTCTCCTTTGCCCAGCCGCCTCATGAACCTCTCACCTCTCTTCTTCTTTGTTAAACCCTTGCCGCCATAACCTTAACCCTCTCCGATTCTAACTCAAACATGGAAACAATCCATGATCTACTTACCTATTTTGTGATACTATATCATTACACACATGTTTATGGTATTACTTAGTTCTTGCCCTATTTTTGGCAAGAACCACTTCTCAAGAACGGGCCCGATTTACTTTGGTTCTGTGAAGATCTGGACGATCTTTCGTCCATATACATGTCATATTTTCCTTATTATGTGTTTAATTTACCGTGTTTCCCTATTTTATGTATTTAATTTGGTACTGTATAAACCCCTCCCTTAAAACCCCTTAAACAAACTTTTGAATCCCCTAGTCCCTGCTATTGTTCTCACTACTCTCTTATCTCACTCACTCACTGTTATACTCAAACTCTCTCTAAATTATCGAATTCGGGGCCGGCTAAAAATCAAGGCCATTCAAAAACCTCCTCTTATGCAAGCACTGCTCGGAGCCCATTCTCGGGGCTCTTGTGAACTCTGAAGCATCAAGGACTTGGGGTTTTTGCTATTATACTCTTCACTCTTTTGATTATGTTACTGGCTAGTGTTTTAAACCCTTTTAATGTTCAACTTTTCTCTTTCTTTCTGCATATATGTTTGAATTACGCGGGCATGATTTAGCTATGATAATACTCAATACTCTGTTGTCATTCTGTGATAATTAAACGCATGGGATAGTCCACTATTTGCATTATGCTAATACTATAATTTGAACTTCGTGATTTCTTGTCTTCTAAAATAGGTTCTGTACCATTTAGCATCTTAGCATGTTTAGTTTTCAACCTCAATAAAAGTCCATTTTATGAGCCTGACTACTGTGACTGTATGTTGTTAGTTACAAATTTTCCTCATATTTTTGTTCTGGATACTACCCCAACTCTATAGGAACCCCCCCCCCCACTTGAGTGAATATTTCAGTACTAGGTCCTGTGTATACTTGATTGCCCTTTGTGGATTAGCCCTAACTCTATGGAATGTTGTATTAAAGTCTTCTTTAAACATGTTTCATGCTGTCCTGATTTTTTAAAAGATAAATACTCTATTTTTTTTTACCAAGACTTCGCTCCTATGCTAATATGTTTTCCCAATATGCCTTGGTTCATTTTCCACTCTCACGACCCGATTTACCCTCCGAAAGGCATCGTGACGGCACTTAGTCTCTACGACTAGGTAAGACTAATTGCGGAAAAGATATTAAATAGAAGCAATAAAATAAAGACGGAATAAAGTAAATCTACTAATGAAACATCGCCACTTGGCACGTACAAAATATAACTTCCCAAAACCCAGAATATCACAAATAGTCACAAGCTTCTAACACTACTATAGCTCTAACAAAACTGGAAAAGTACATAAGAACGTTTCTACAAGATAGAATAGAAGGAGACTCGGAGGATTCTGCGGACGTGGCAGAAATACCTTGCAGTCTCCCAGAATCAGCAGCAGCAACTAACCACGAGGCTGATAGCTCGTACCTGGATCTGCACACGAAAACATGTGCAAGAAGAATGAGTACACCACATTTGATACCCAGTAAGTGTCAAGCCTAACCCCGGTCAAGTAGTGACGAGGTCAGGTTAAGTCTCTATCGGGTTTCTAAATAAGTCAATTTAAAACAGTACAAAAGATAGGTAATGTCTATAGTAAACAGTTTAAGAAAAACAATATAAGTTTACTATTGTTTGGTTTCCCAATGCACACGCAAGTGTACGTGGTCGACAAGTAATATAGGAAATTAAGTCCAGATATCGTACCCACAAGGACTT